>JASDQU010817848.1:0-13082 GCA_032191745.1 Picea mariana
CCCTTCTAAATAGAATGGATTCCATAGTTGCTGCCAGATATGCTCCCTTAATCCTACCCCATCCTATGAATCCTCTCCCTGCTGGAGATTACTTGAATTATATGCCCAAGTTCACGGGGGAAGGGGACATAACTGTCGAAGAACACCTGGCTTCTTTCTACAGTTATGCAGACAACCTGAACATAGAAAATGAAGATGTCTGGATGAGAGTCTTCATCCAGAACTTGGATGGTGAGGTGAGAAAATGGTTTAGAGGATTGGCCCCCAGATCCATCGCTGGGATCGAAGCTCTGGATAGTGCTTTCCTCAGGAAGTGGGGAGACAGAAAGGATTTCATGTATTACATGAAAGAGTTCGGGTCTCCGAAGAATATGGAAGGAGACTTTGTCTCTGACTTCTCCAAAAGATTGAATAAGATGTATAATAAAATTCCTGCCAAAATAAAGCCCTCAGAAGCTTCTGCCAAGATCTCTTATTCTAGTGCGTTTGGTCCCGATTTCTATCTTTTATTGAGAGAAAGAAGAGCCACCTCCTTAGCTGAAATGCAAGATGAAGCCATAGAGGTCGAATATAATGTATTAGCAGCTGATAGACTGAGGAACAAGGTCAACACAGATAGGAGAAAGGGAAGATTTGAAGCCTCAACTTCTAGTCCATCGATACCTCACCCTCAAGTGGATGAACTGACCAAGATGGTGAAGTCTCTGTCTGCAGAAATGGAGAGAATGAAGGTGGAGGAGAGACAATCATACAAGGGCCCTCAGAACGCTGAAAACAAAGGGGGTTTTAGGAGGCCAAACAATGTTTCTCCCCTGACTGTGCAAAGAGAAAGGGGAAGAGACAGAGAAGAGAAGAAAATTTAGGCCCCTTTTCAAAACAATTTTGTGGCCGAAGAAGAAGAAGAAACAGGAGAGCTTGATCCTAAAATCCATTCCTTCGGAGACACTCCTCCTTTTCCTCATCTGACTCAATCAGCATATGAGGAGTCTCTCATGGACAGTCAGCTAAATGAACTGAGCAAGGGAAACAAGGCTAGTGGCACCCAAAGCAGGTATGACCTGAGGTCTAAGAAAAAGACAGTAGCACCTGATGTTCCTGAGCAGTCCACTAGAATGGAAAAACCTGCTAATGAAGTAGCGGACAATCATAGAGGTAAGAATATCCAACCACTCTCTCCCATAGTTCAGAGTCATGTTCCTAAAATAAGAGAAATCCTGAAGCTCACATCTCCTTTTAATTTCGAGCATGAAATTCAAAAGATCAGAATCCATGTTCCCCTAACCGAATTGATTAAACATGAAGGATTCAAGAAACGCTTCTCTGAGATTTTACAGTCTAAGATCTCATGCCTTCCCACGGACTCCATTAATTTGCAAGATGAAAAGCCTCCAGTTATTCTAGGTCCTATGGTAGAAAACATGAATGACCCATCCCCTCCCTTCTACACTTCCTTGAATATACATGACAAGGTACTACAAACTGCTTGATGGATTCAAGGGATTCTCATAACCTCATGCCCAATACTGTCATGGAATAATTAGGGCTAGAAGTCACCTGAGCCTATCATGACCTCTATTCCTTTGACTCCAGAAAATTTCAATGTCTCGGGGTTATCAAAGACCTGGTCGTGACTTTGTTTCAGTTGCCCATGAAAAGTGTGGTCATGGATATTGTAGTGGTTGATGTCCCCCCCAAGTTCGGTATGTTGTTGTCAAGATCTTGGATAAAAAGACTAGGGGAAACTTTGGATATGGACCTCACATATGCTACTATCCCAGTATTTGGAGGAGAACATAGGAAGCTATATAGGGAAGCCCAACTAGCCTATATAATCAGTGATGAAGCCAATCCTACCAACCATCCTATTTTTGCCTTGGACATTGATTTAGGTTCTAGTTTACTGCAACTCACTCATGCTCCCGAGCCTCCTCTTAAACTCAGAAAATAGCCCACCACTCCTCATGAATTTCCTCCCTCCATCACCCCTGTCTGGAAAATCTTTTTTGATGGAGCCTGTTCCAGGGAAGGCGCTGGTGTTGGGGTGTTTTTTGTGTCACCTACTCGGGAAACCATATCCCTATCATACAAACTAGAATTTGAAGCTACCAACAATGTGGAAGAGTATGAAGCTCTTGTTCTGGGTATGAGGACTGCAAAAGAAATGGGAATTGAAGAGATAGCAATATTTGGAGATGCTGAGTTGATTATCCAGCAAGTCAGAAATGCCTATCGCGCTAATAATCCCCGGCTCAGAAATTACATAAATGAGGTGTGGGACCTGGTTGATAGTTTCTTCTTGGCTTTTAACATTTCTTTCATTTCGAGGGGGGAAAATACTTCATCCAATTCTTTAGCTATCTCAGCTAGTTTTCTCAAAGTTCCTCTGCCGCCTATGGTCAAATATGATGTTGAGATAAAATATAGGCCCTCTGTACCAGACAATGTCAAGCATTCGAAGATATTTGAAGATGGCCTGGAAATCGAAAAATTTCTCCAATCCGTTGATGAATTTTCTACATTGCACATTGATCAAGATCCTGACCTGGAAGGTGACCCTCACCCCGAGGTGTTTTTAAGTAAAATTGTTGACCACCAGATTATTTAGCTACCTAGCAATCACATTCCGAGGGGACTAGTCCCTTTAGAAAGATTGTTCGATGGGAATGATGTGGCAGTAAAGGGTAGGGTTTTAGATGAAGATGCCGACATATCTGATTGCAACATTGGCACCCAGGAGGAGTCTAAGTTTGTCAAGTTGTCAAGGAGTTTGACCAGAGAACTGAGGGCCGAATATACTAAGTTGTTAAGGGAGTTTTCTAATGTGTTTCTATGGACATACGAAGACCTCAAGACATATGACACATCCGTCATTGAACACAAGATCCCACTGAAAGAAGAGGCTAATCCATTCAGGCAGAAGCTAAGACAGATAAATCCCATGTTGTTGACTGTCATGGAAAAAGAAGTGAAGAAGTTGCTAGAGGCCCAGATCATCGTCACCTTGAGATATTCCGAATGGGTGGCCAATTTGGTTCTGGTAAGGAAGAAAAGTGGAGAAATTAGGCTTTGTGTCGATTTCAGGAACCTGAACAGGAGCTCAAAGAAAGACAATTATCCCCTACCCAACATGGAACACATATTGCAAGGGTAACCAACGCATCTAGGATTTCCATGATCGATGGTTTTTCTGGCTATAATCAGATATCGGTCATGCTAGAGGACAGAGAAAAAACGACCTTTACCACTCCTTGGGGCACATTCATGTATGCCAAAATGCCTTTTGGGTTGATAAATGCAGGAGCCACATTTTAGCGGGCCATGGATATAGCCTTCATCGAGGACAAAGATAAGTTTGTGGTGATCTATCTAGATGACATAACAGTCTTCTCCAGGTCTGACAGAGAGCACTGCTGTCACATGAGAAAAGTTTTTTCGAAATGTCGGAGGTTTGGCCTTTCCCTAAATCCTAAGAAATATTTGTTTTCTATGAAGGAGGGGAAGCTATTAAGCCATATAGTATCAACAGAAGGAGTGAGGATTGATCCTAGCACAGTGGAGGCAATTCAGACCCTATCACTTCCCAGATCTAAGAAGGAAGTCCAGGCCTTTTTGGGGAAGATTAATTTTCTGAGGAGATTTGTCTCGAATTTTTCTGAGCTGGTGAAACACATCACAACCATGCTCAAGAAGGGAAATGAAGTGAAATGGACCGCTGAACGTAGGGAATATTTTGTCCAAATAAAGAGGGCATTGACTGAGGCACCTGTGCTGATCAGTCCTGACTATTCCAAAGATTTCTGAATCTTCTCTTTCTCTTCTTTTGACACAGTAGCAACAGTCATGTTGCAGAAGAACGAGGAAGGTAATGGGTCGCTCTCGCCCTTCCTCGTTCNACGTAGGGAATATTTTGTCCAAATAAAGAGGGCATTGACTGAGGCACCTGTGCTGATCAGTCCTGACTATTCCAAAGATTTCTGAATCTTCTCTTTCTCTTCTTTTGACACAGTAGCAACAGTCATGTTGCAGAAGAACGAGGAAGGGCGAGAGCGACCCATTACCTTCTTTAGCAAGGCATTAAGAGATGCAGAAATCAAGTATGAAATCATGGAGAAACATGCCTATGCCTTAGTGAAATCTCTCAAAGATTTCAGAGTCTATGTCTTGCACTCAAAAGTGACCACATACGTTCCTTCAGCCTCTATGAAGGACATCCTTATCCATCCCGACATCGATGGGAAGAGAAGTAAATGGATAGACAAGATCCTGGAATTTGACTTGGAGATAAGGCCTACCAAATTGATCAAATTTCAAGGCTTAGCCAAGCTATTGGCTGAAGCCAATTGCCAAGATTTGGGGGTAAATTTCATGAATGAATGCTCAAGAATTCAGCAGGGTCACATGTCTAAAATAGACCCTCAAAGGGAGCCCCCATTGGCTCGATGTCCCTGGTATAAGGATGTCATATACTTTCTGCAAGAGTTGCGGCCTCCGGATGGCTTGCAAAGAAACAAATCAAGATCTTTGAAGCTCAAGGCAGTTAGATACTACCTTGTTGATCAAGTTTTATACTGGAAAGACCCCCTGGGGGTGCTTTTAAAATGCATGGATCCACAAGAGGCCGACAAGATCATGGTTGAATTTCACAGCGGCCTATGCGGAGGGCACCATTTCTGGAAGACTACAGCCCACAAAATTCTCAGAGCATGGTACTACTGGCCCACCTTGTTTGCTGATGTCCATAGAAGAGTTAGGGCTTGTATCCCATGCCAAAGATTTTTAGGGAAGCAACAACCCAAGTTCCTGCCTTTAAAGCCTATATTTGTTTCGGGACCGTTCCAACAATGGGGCCTCAATTTTATTGGAGAAATCCACCCTGCTTCCAGCGGGCAGCACAGATAGATCCTGACTGCCACAGATTTCTTTACCAAGTAGATTGAAGCTATCCCCACCAGGAGTGCTTCCCACAGGGTGATCATTGGATTCCTAGAAGACCTCATCACAAGATTTGGCTGCCCAAGTAAGCTTGTCACTGATAACGCAGCCTCCTTTAGGGTCGAGCCGTTAGCCAAGTTCTGTGAGCAATTTGGGATCAAACTGATTCACTCCACCCCATACTATCCTCAGGGAAATGGTTTAGCAGAATCCTCCAACAAAATCCTAATAAGGATCATCAAAAGATTCTTGGAAGAGAACAAAAGGGCTTGGAACTCGAAGCTGAAATTCACTCTATGGTCTGATCCGGTGACCACAAAGAGATATATAGGCATCTCCCCTTTCTAGTTAGTTTACAGAGCAAAAGATGTCTTCCCTTCCCAGCTGGGCATTCCCGTAGAAAAATTCTTCCAAGATTATCAAGAAGAGCCCAATGATATGATCCAAAGAATTCATTAGCTGATAGAAGTCTGGCAGGATAGAGAGCAGGTAATGATAAGAATTCAGGACCATCACCAGAGGATCAAGCAAGTTTTTAATAAAAAAACCAAGAAGGAGGAGTTCCAGATAGGAGACCTGGTACTGAAATGGGATGCTCCTAAACAAGACAAGGGCAAGCACGACAAATTTGAAGCCCTATGGATTGGGCCCTTCAAAATCTCTGAAGTTTTCTCAAATAACACGTACAGGTTGCAGGATTTGGATGGTGAAGAAGTTTTCAACAACCCAGTAAATGGGCATTTTCTTAAGAAATGTTTTGTCTGAGCCTTTGGTGGCTCCTTTGTTTGTAAATATTGTCCTTTTGAATCTTTGTATATTTTTTATTTTTATTTTTCAGCTTAGTAAATGACTCCATAGCCCAACAACAAGGCACAGGAACTGCAAAATGAGTCCTTAGGGCATCACAGGGATGACTCTATCCCCCATGGAGCCTAATGTTAGCAACATTACTTGTCTCCAGCATAGGGATATCCAGGTCTATAGGTTGCACAAGAAGCGCCCAAGCGCAACGCGCAGAAGAAGTCCTTTTCGGACTTAAAAGAAAGAAAGTGGGCATTTCATTCTTCAGCAGAAAGGATTTAGCGATAGAGTAGAACAACGGTTAATGGGTAATTGCAGATTAACCGAGTCGCTCCAAGTATAGCGCAAAAAGTTTTAAGGAAGTCAACGGTCGGAATTCTTCGGGAGGCACTCGCGAAGTTACGAGGGCCGTTGATCACGATCAGTTCAAGCGCAGGGTTATTTCTCGAACTCGGGGTTCATGAGTTCGAAGGGCGAACCATATCCTTTGGTTGCGTGGGATTATGAGTTGTGAAACATGTCCAGAGGAGGTCAACAGTCGCTGACCATCGTGTCTCGGGACTTTGTGAGGGGAGAATGCCAAAGTCCGATACTCCAACTCGCGAGGTTACGAGTAGCGAGAAGCGCCAGTACTTGGGCCCTAGCTGACGGTTACATATGAAGAGCGCTGACCAAAAAAGGAGTCCTTCCCATATCTCCATCTCGGGAAGCGAGAGTTTGGAAAAGAGGAGCCAAGGGTCTCTGACCCGTGAACTCGCGAATTATGAAACGTAAATATTTTTTAAATGACAGGCCCATAGCATCACCGAGTGAGTTTAGGACCGTTAGATCTAAGAGGACATGTGGCACCCAATCAAGCCATCTAGGTGTTTCGCTCATAGCGATTATGATGAGCAAGGATTAGTTCCTCCCTATTCATAAACGCCGAAAGCGCCTTTGGGAGTAAGCATCGGGTTACAGCCCGTGGCCACTTGGGAAAGAAAAAGAGCTGTGCAAAAGGGACCAGAGACGTCGGGTCTAGTCACTGAAAGGTTCATAGCGAGCTCCATGCACCATCTGATATGACCTCAATCCTGGTTCTCGCTTGAAGTAAATGAAGGTGAGAAGGGGTGGTTGAAACCTCTCCTCATGCATTAAGTGTAAGGTATGGAGGGTCTGGCAAGCGGTCTACCCGAGAGGGTCCTGTGTACCAATTTCTTCAAAAGAGCCACGCTGAGTCCTCGACTAGCCAGAGGAAGTCTGCACACGCTAACTCGGCATTTACTAGCTCAGCTACTCCCCTTGCAGAAGCCATGCGCAGTTAAGGTGGCGTCTGACAAAGAATACCGGTCCGAATTTGGTTGAAGGGACACCAAGCCTCGGGTGACTGAGTACGCCTATGTTAGGTGAACTTTTCTGAGTATATAGACTCAGTATTTGTATTTTGTAATGGGGGGGGAATGGTAGAGCGAAGCTCCCGACGGTAAAGTTTTAATAGACATTCTAGATTTCTGGTTATGCATCTGTATGTGAGATTTCTTGTTTTATGACAGACAATATTTCTTACTCCATCTAATTTTAACCTCATGCTGAGAGAGTTCATGAACGAATGATTCATGCGAATTCTTGCAATCATGTTATGATAAAGGATTTATTGTTTCATTTTTGTATTCTCTGGTGTTTTGCGTTTGAATGTAAGAAGATCTTGCGTTTAGATGCCTTCTCCTACAGTCTATTAGAAACCTGCGTTTACGACAGACCTTTGCATCTCTCTAATACAAGTCTTCCTCCTACTCACCCTTACTACAAATCATTGTCTGAAGTTTATCTAAGACCTCACTCGCCTATGCATGTCTGGGCTAGTTTCGGAGTTAGAACCACACCTTTTTGAGTTAACTTCCATTCGATCACCCCTTTTTATAAACAAATCGTGACATAAACTGATGGGTGTTGGGCTCTGCTCCTGCTGCAATCCAGGGGTGACTTCTGACGCTAACAAGATGCTATCTTATATATCCCCATCAATGAGGAAGAAACCCAATAAGCAGACAAATAAACTCTTTCATTCAAACCATTGCCACATGATGCAAACATAAACTGACACATGGGATGGGATAGACAACAATTGTTGCACACATGTTGTTTGTGCAAATTGGTTGGTAGTTTAGAAGTAAAAATAACCGTGGATATGACCATAATAAAGAAACACTTTGACATAATAAAACTTATAATGATTGATCCAAGTAAAAATCCATTAAAAAATGGACATTATAGAAGAAGGGTTAGACAAAAATAATATGTGTGGCCCTTCATTTCAATCAACGAAGGGTGTATGGGGATAAATATGATCTCTTTTAAAATTGTCATAGATTCTACAAACTCAATGGATTCTATGCATCCATTATACATAACATACCCCCTTCTGCTGTTTGAGGCCATTTTAGTCAATTGGAGTGTTCATAGTATAAAACAACAAGACCAATCCTTCAGTATAACCAAACTATTATTTATCATTTATGCATCATAGTTTTATTGTGCTATTGCTAATGTATGTTAACAGTTGCTTTCAATCATGACTAGAATCTCATCTAAAGCCAACTGATACAAGTATAACATAATTCTCAAGTTACCAATGATTATTTTCAGTGATTAACTCGAATGCACCAACAAGGATAGTGTACACATATGTTGCAAAAGTCTATGATCATTAAAAAGCCATACAGTCTTGAGGTTGCTTGCAAAATTTTAGTTAAATGTTATGTTTATGAAGAAATATAGTCAGTGATTTCAACACTGCATAATTGTCGTCTAGTTCTCAACTCAGGCAAACTTCATGTTTAATAATATTTAGAACTTTGGAGGTTGAAATATGAGTTTGCATAGAATATCGCCTGGTTTTAGGGTTTAACGGCTATGTTAAACCTTCTTTGTGAACTGTAATCTCAATTAATATGTTCAAGACCGACAATACAGGTACAGGTTTCATTTTGACAGTGGCCCACCCCACCTAAATGCCATGTCAAAGAAGGACAAAGACAAATGAAAATACCAGGCAAATTTGGTGGAATAGATGCCCCTCAGTCCTGACACCTTAGTTGAAGGAAATTCATGTTATGCAGTGTAGCCCCCGACCTTGGAGCATGTTTCATTGTTAACACTAATATTACCGCCCCCACCCCTCTTTTTCAAATATATCATTGTCATGGAATCAAGTTTTCACATGTTGAAAGCCTAGTACAACAATGTTAAGAGGGAATCATTGCATTTCAAGAATGAGTTACTAGACAGGTTTTGACTCTGGAGAACTTCAACTAGACTTGGTGCATATTCAAGGATGATTAGATTCAAGAATTGATATGCAAAGGGCCATAAAAGGGTGAGAAGGATAAAAGAGAGATGAGAGTTAATTTCTCTCATTTTGTTGATCATTTTTACTAATCAAATTGAACTCTCATTATGTTGATCATTTTTACTAATCACATTGGGGAGAGCTCTTGTAGCTTGACTGCAAGGGTTTTGCAACAAAACCCTTGTGTATGGTTTTGGTGGTGAAAGATTCAACCCTAGCCAACCTAGAGAAATAATCACTCATATTCTTCATTGGTTTTCCTTGGCTTGAGATTTTAATGATATTTCAGGGTTTTGGGATCTTTGTTGAGGTAGAAATTTGGTTGTGGCAGTTGTTTTTTTTTTATTGAAGAAGGCATTTCTTATGTGAGGAACCAAATCATCTRGAAGAGAGGTCGATTTKTTCTATTGGGACAKAGTACCTTGCCRGATTCTTATTTCTYCGTGGTTGGGCCGAGTTACAGGCTTGGGGAGGTCGATTTCTGTAGGAGGAAGAGAGAGTATTCTAGTTAYGAAATTAATYGTACATTAACATMATTTCAAGGCACATGATACAATTCTACTACAAMGTACATCAATTTAATAGGCACCATAGCCACCACTGAAGCATTTATTTAATAGTCCAACTAACTAACATATATCAATTAATTGACGCAATTCCTCCTATGAAGTGTTCGAACAAAAKTCCAAYGACAAATTACATTCATCAAGTAAATGATGMAATTACCACCTATGGAACATGACCAGAATTAAATAAGAGGATAAATAACGTGACAAGTTATAGGTCCCTTAAGGAGGTGTGAAAACAAGGAAAGGTTTCAGTTGAAAATCTTCTCCTAGATCCCACTTCCAACTGTGTAAGTACCTTTTTCCCATCTATTCTAAAGTTTTCTTGAAATGTGGTAAGATAATAAATTAGTTCAAGATATGGGCTATGCCAATGAAATTTCACCCTAGCATTCAAGAATAACCATTCGGTAAGCCCACAAAGTTGAAGAGAAAGCCTTAGGTTAAAGTGATGAACTTCACAAGAGCCTTTACATGATCAAAAGTGTAAGTATGAAAATCTTCCATTACCTAACATTGCATTAATGGAATATCTGTTTTTACATTGTTAGATTAACTTCATCCTAGGTAATGACATTGTGAAAAGGAGGGTTAGGTATGAATGCCTATACACAAATTCTTGTAGGAAAGATAAAAGATTTAAGGATAACTAAGGTTTCAATAACAATAAAGTATCAAAGCTAAATTACCTTCTAACTAAGAAACGGAGGAAAACTTAATAAACCATTAAGATACAATGTTAAACTATGACCCCACTTAGAACCCTAAGAAGGGTTAAATCTTATTAAAGAAGGTGTAAGGGTTCCATTTCTTCCCAATGCATCCTATCGAAAGGTAAGAATAAAGTGATCTTAAGGAGAGAAAATAGAAAAAGAGGATTGTCTTTCATCCCCAAGGTGAAGAGCTACATGTCTTCCCAACACATCCTATGGAAAGTTAAGAGTAAAGTGATCTTAAGGATTGAAAAGAGAAAAAGAGGATTGTCTTTCATCCCCAAGGTGAAGAGCTACATGTTTGGTGTCACTCCAAATTATAATAACAAAAAGGTGAGTATCAAGGATTCTAAAAGGGTAGCGACTATCCAGAGGGATAGAGTCGGGTTAAATTTTTATTTAATTCAACCAGAAGGGATTCAATGCCCAACTAGATCCATTCAACTCAGCGCATCCCTTAAACTCAGAATTCGACAGTAATGCATTTTTCTAAATATCTGGTAAACATAGAGTCGGGCTCATAAATCAAAGTAGAATGCAATGATCAATGTTTTGGGGTGCACGCAGTCAACATAAAATCGCCACAACAAAAGGACATTTCATGTACAATCGTTCAACTGAAATTTAATAGAGAAGTGAATGGAGTCTCCCACATATATTTTTTTGGCGAACACGAGGGCTCGGATCTGTGTATGTTGTCCAGAAAAATGCCAACTGTACAAGGGTTCCACATTGTACACTATTTACTAATCACATTTGGGAGAGCTCTTGTAGCTTGACTGCAAGGGTTTTGCAGAAAAATGCTTGTGGATGGTTTTGGTGGCAAAATATTCAACCCTAGACAACTTAGAGAAATAATCACTCAAATTATTCATTAGTTTTTCCTTGGTTGGAGATTTTAATCATATTTCATGGTTTTGGGATCTTTGTTGAGGTAGAAATTTGGTTGTGGTAGTTGCTTTTTTTTTTTAGGTATTTCTTATGTGAGGGACCAAATCATCTGGAAGAGAGGTCGATTTTTTCTATTGGGACAGAGTACCTTGCTGGATTGTTATTTCTCTGTGGCTGGGCCGAGTTACAGGCTTGGGGAGGCCGATTTCTGTAGGAGGAGGCCGTATTTACCTATATACCAAGACTCCAGTTGTGGTGGCTATATTTCATTGATCATGGACCGATTCAAGCTGATAGAGGGTGCAATCTAGGAGCTGGGCCAATTATCCCTTTCGGATAGACTATATCTGCTAAAGGGGGTTGAGTTCTCCATGGTACAAAGGATATTTTCACTTACAGCCAGACCATATTGCTATATGTTTATTGTTTGTTGCATGGCTGGATTTTATTTCATTGTGGAGGGTGTCCTTACCACTATTATTGCTAGCTATAACAGGTCAAATAAATATATAATAAAAATTAGATTTCTTGTGTAGTATTTTCCCTTGCTATTATGTTGTTTTTGTGAAGAATTTCCCTTGGTATA
Organism: Picea mariana; assembly: GCA_032191745.1. Lineage (NCBI taxonomy): Eukaryota > Viridiplantae > Streptophyta > Pinopsida > Pinales > Pinaceae > Picea > Picea mariana. Next base: position 11,818 of record JASDQU010817848.1, read on the forward strand.
TGGATGTAATTTTTGACAATGGGCATGTAATATGAACATTAAATTAGGTTTTGGAATCACTCATATTCTTCATTGGTTTTCCTTGGCTGGAGATTTTAATTATATTTCAGGCTTTTGGATCTTTGTTGAGGTAGAAATTTGGTTGTGGCAGCTATTTTTTTTTATTGAAAAAGGTATTTCTTATGTGAGGGACCAAATCATCTAGAAGAGAGTCTGATTTTTTCTATTAGGATAGAGTACCTTGCTGGATTGTTATTTCTCCGTGGCTGGGCCGAGTTACATGCTTGGGGAGGCTGATTTCTGTAGGAGGTTGTATTTATCTGTAGACCAAGACTCCAACTGTGGTGACTATATGTCACTGATCAGGGACCGATTCAGGATGATAGGGGGTGCAATCTAGGAGCTAGGTCGATTCTCCATTTTGGATATATTGTATCTGCTAAAGGGGGCCACGTTCTCCATGGTATGAAGGATATTTTTACTTACAACCAGGGCATATTGTTGTGTGTTTATTGTTTTCTACATTGCTGGAGTTTATTTCATTGTGGAGGGTGTCCTTACCACTGTTATTGCCAGCTGTAACATGTCAAATAAATATATAATAAAAATCAGATTTCTTGTGTGGTACTTTCCCTTGCTGTTATGTTGTTTTTGTGAAGAATTTCCCTTGGTATATGGTTGTAATGTTTGGAAATGGGCATGTAATATGAACATTAAATTGGGCATCAAAGATTCACTCATCCCATGAAAACTACATAAACTAAACCAAACGACAACCCATAATTATAACAGCTGCAACAAGGGTTTATCTAGGAGGTTTATAACGTGCTTGTAACATGTTAGTCAAACCTGTTGCATCAGAAATATGTCACAACAAACAGAGGGAAGAGTTTTATAGTGGAACTTGTGCCCATTTACCAAGTGTTTGATAGAAATACAACACCAAAAAGCTACCAAAATACTATAGAATCAAATACAAATTTGTGACATCAAGTAGGTGGGACATTGCAGAAAACCTCAAGATGGTATGAATGATAAATTACTAGAGGTGCAGTTCGTTCTTTGTAGTACCACAGTGGTAAGAAAATTTGTTGATCTATGCGTTGGAGTAAACTTAGCTTATGCGTTGTAGTATGGGAGTAGTATTAGCTTAGGTTTCTTAATGAGGTGTTTAACCAAGCAATCAATTTACCTTTAATAAATGTCACTAAGTTGCATGAAACATGGAAATGTATAGAATTTTCTGAAATGTGAACGTATGGAAA
>JASDQU010817848.1:49121-59998 GCA_032191745.1 Picea mariana
ATAAGGTGTAAGAATTATTGAGTTGCTTGGTATATCAAATCTTACTAACCTCGTGCTCATAGATTATACTAGATATAATCCCATAAGTATTCACATAATATAATCTTTCGTATTAGTACCTATAATCTTTTGAATTAGTACCAATGTTTACCCTAATTTCAAAGGGTTGTTGGAGTGAGTGATAATCGCTCTTCACAAAGATGAAAATATTCTATTATCACAATAAGATTAATTTGTTTATATGGGGCATCCTATAAGGAGGCTTAACCTCTTGTGCAAGACTCAAAACTACATTTTTTCTTACCTAGTCAAACCATTTCCTTTCATTGCAAATTAGAAGAATTGTTGTAATCTGTCATCTCTTTTGGATATGATCTGGTGTGGATCATACCTTCTTCCTTGTAACTGAAAACAAACATAAATGGCATGCATATGGTGTATGGTTGAGCTACAAGTGGAAAATTGTGGTCGCAATAGGGTCCTAATGGTTCCAGTATTTGAAAAGTAATATACCAAATGAAATAAATCGACCGACGAACTTTATACTTTTCAAAATTTGAGGGGTGTGAGAAAATGGTTTCAAAGAAATCCACCTTTCATTCCGAAATGATCCTGATGATGCCACATACCCTCTGGAGAAAACCATGGTTTGAATTATGGGACCGCTTTTTGGTATTATACTATGTGCATCTTCAACCTCTGCAACTGTTCCCATCTGTTGATCTCAACGGATCATGATCAATGAAATTTCGGGCATATTCTTCTAGATTTAACTTTTCCCTACCATCTTTAGACCTTCTCTTATTTTATCTCATTTCCAAACCCATTAGTTGAAGGGAAAGAGCTCATTTTTGTTTAAACATGTACAGGTCGTCGGTCTTCTGACGTCCCTAATGTCAGTCACATGGCGTCCTTGTCGTTGGAATATAGTTGATCATCACTGCACCAATGTTGCCAGTCGTCGGTCTTCCAACATCCCTAACATAAGTCAAATGGCATATTTGTTGTTGGTATATAGCTAACCGTATTTGCATCGACGTTGTCAATTGTCGATCTTTCGACTTTTGATTTCATCGGTCACATGGCTTCCTTGTCATTTTATATATTTGACCGTCTCTCCGCCTATGTTTCCATCCGTAGGGATTTCAACGTCCCTAACATCGGTCACATGGTGTTCACATTGTGGAGACCGACGAAATGGGACATTGGAATCCTGATGTCTCTGGCGTCGTTGTAGCAATGACTATATGGGGTTTGGATAGTCAAATCTGAGATGACATGTCTCTGCATTAAACGTCATAATAGAGATGATAACTATGGTGTAAAAAAAGAGATGTCACATGTAATGACATTTTAGGGGGTCTATTGTTTTTCATTCTCCTAAAAATATAAAGTGGCAATTGCATTGAACACATCATCGAAATTTGACCCAAATGTACTAGTGTGTCTCAGCGGTGTTGTTAAATGTGGGCATGGCTTCGGCCCATTTGGTAAATAAATCCACTGCCACAATAATGTACTTGTTTCCATTACTGGATGGAGGATGGAAGGTCATGAGTTATATGCCCCATTTACATAAGGGGTGACTATGATGAATTGATGTAGAAGAGCTGGTGGAGCTCGTGCTTTGTTTGCATAAAGCTGGCATTTGTCGCATCGCTTGACAACGTGGATGCAAGCATGAAACAAAGTGGGCTAGAAGTACCCTGCTCGAATGATTTTTGGCAGTGGAAATACTTGAGAGGTGACCCCTGGAAGCGCCACTGTGGAAATCATTCAAGAATATGTTAGCTTCCTCAATCGTAATACATCGTCGAAGAATGGTTTCGACCCCACGTCAATAGAGAATGTATCTGATGAGGAGGTATCGGGGGGCCTGATGGTGAATGTGTCGAAGTTCGTCTCGAGAGAGATGAGACCCAAACTTTTGTGTACAAAGGTAGACGAGAAGTTTTTCATACCAGGGGTCATCAGAGGGGATGAAGAAGAGGTGTTCATCGGGGAAATCCTCATTGATGGGGGAAGCTTTTGTGTCCGAGGGAAAATCCCTAATGATTTCGACTAGGACAAGATATTTTTTTCTTTTGGGAGTTGAGAATTCCAAATCGTATTTTTGGAGGATAACGATCCATCGGGAAAATTTTCTATTAATATTTCATCGACTAAGAAAGTATTGTATGGGGTTGGAATCTTCTATGACCTTGGTAATTTGAAGAAGAATGTAATGTCATAGTTTTTGGAATGCGAGGACAACTTCTAATGTGAGTTTCTCATCATGATTATACTTCAAGTGTGGTCATGAAAGGTTTCTACTAATGTAGTAAATGACATATTCATGCCCATCATCTCCTAATTGGATGAGGACTCTCGCTACTGAGACAATTGAGGCTGGTAAGTAGAGAATGTGATCACGATCATACTTGGGGGGACTAATTTAAGGGGAATTCAATAGGGAGTCTTTCAAATCATCAAAAGTTGATTGAGCATGTTTGCCCCATATAAATGGGATATCATGTCATATTAGGAATAGAAAAGCATGTGAGGGAGTGGCGTAGTCTGGGACAAAGCGACGCAGAAAGTTGTCTTTGCCTTGCAAGCTCTGTAGTTGTCATAAATTCCTAGGTGAAGGAATTTATGTGATAGCTTGGACATTGAATGGGTCCATAGTTATGTCACATTGGGAAACAATGAACCCATGGAGGCATCCGACAGTGACGCAAAAGATGCACTTGAGGGGGTTCAAGCAGATATTGTACTGGTGACATCGTTGGAAAATGATGCATAAGTCATCTAAATGTTGGGTTTTCTTTTTGGATTGAGCAGTGAGTTCATCCAAATAAGAAAGGATGATGAGATCAAGATCATGAAAAACATAGTTCATGGCTCGTTGAAACGTAGAACTGACATTTTTTAGTCCAAAAGGCATGACGTGATAAGGAAAGGTACCCCAAAGGGTAGTAAAAGAAGTTTTGTACTGATCTAGTGGATGGATTTGAATTTAATTATAGCTGAAGAACCCATCCATAAAGGACAGTGCTTCATGGCCGGCATAATCATCGATGATTTGGTCGATGAATGGGGTATGGAAATTGTCTTTGGGACAAGCATGGTTGAGATCCTAAAATTATGTGTAGACGTGAATAATTCCTTATTTTTTGTTAACGGGGATGGGATTAGAGACCAACAATGCGTAACTTGGGTTAAATGAAACCAAAAATGTGTAACTTGTCAATTTCATCTTTGATAGCCGCTTCGTTGGATGGGTGAAGGGGGAATTGCTTTTGACGAACAGGGGCAACATCTGGCCATGTTTCTATTCGATATTCGAGTATAGAAGGATCGAGGCCAGGAATCCCCGTATATGAACAGGAAAAAATATTCCAGTGTTCTTGAAAGAGAGATTTATAAGTAGTGAGTTCTTCAAGGGAGCATGTGTCGCCAATGGGGATTTCTTCTATGATTCTCGGTTTAATGGAAATGTAAATTTTAATGGTGGGGGAGATGTTGGCCATGTTACCTTCTTCAAAAGAATATGGGGTACGGATAGGGTTGTTGAACCAGTCTATATGCCCCGAAGGATTAAAATCCTTGTTTTTGATTGCGCACATGGAGGATTCGATAGGAGGGTGAAAGGCCTCTTGTGAAAGAAAAAGTGCTTGGTGATGGAGAACATTCCATCGACAATCAGGGGTAGTTAGTTCCTCCAAGATATCTTCGTCACAGTGGAAAGTGAAAGAATATAGGGGATCTAGGGAGGTGACAGGGGGACCTATCAATGGGTAAGTGTGAGTGTCCTCAAGTTGTGAGGACATAGAAGGGATATCATTTACAGGGTGCGATGGCCCGCTGGACATAAAGAAAATGTCATGATACTGTGGATGGTACCTCGTTTTCTTGTGGAATGACGACGAAATATATCGAATATCAGTAATGTGATCCTCAGAAGGGAGTGGATGAGAGGCTTCTAGCCGAGACATGTGGTATACTGCGACTAATGTTTGGTGAAACTGAGGTAGAGCTGTGAAATGATGAGTGTAATGGCCATATTATGAGCATATGGAAAAAACGAATTTGGTTCCTAACCTTTTATTATGTGTGGTTGAGGACTCTGTAGTAGCAGTGGATGTAATTGGTGGAGTAGCAAGAAATGGGTTTTCTTTGGGGAGTTGGATAATATTACGTAACTCGGGAAAAGTAGGACATTTGTTAGTGGGGTGTCCTTCTCTTTCGCATAGTGTGCAAGGAGGTTGAGCTTGAGGAGGAAGTGGAGCTATGGTATCCTTCTTCCTTCGTCTTCCCCTAGTGGTGGTCGTGTTGTCACTAATTGGTAGTGGGAGTGGTGTGGTAGGAGCCTGTAATTGGATATGGATTGGTAATCCCTATGTCTGAGGAGGGAGAGATGGTGTAGGAACCATAGTGGGTGGATGAAGATACTAGACAGGGATGGAAAGAACCATATTTGGAAGGGTGAGAGTAGAAGCTACCTGAAATGCTTGGACTCTAGGTGGGTAGTAGAAAAGGGAATTTGGGTAATGGCTTGGGGGACTGTCTCCCAAAATGATATTTTCCCCTGGAAGGGGGAGAAATCTGGGATAAGTGGTGCAGTGGGGTTCTCGGGGAATTCCTGAGGAATTAGTTCTTTAACTAGTGGAACTATGATATAAGGAGGGGCCTCAATGAGAGGAGTAGTGTCTCTGATATATTTTCCATTAGAAGATACTACACACACTTTTGTTGAAGGGTGTAGGATAATTGGTGCTCCATGATATTCCCCCAACAAGGATGGGTCTTTGAAAATTTTGGGACCCATGTCGATGACCAAAAAAACATCCGAGCTAGTGCGGAAAAGGGGGACAATGTTATCAATGTTGGCAGAATTATTAGGCTCATAATGTGTAAGTTGTTCGATAGTGATGATTTTCCCATTTTGGGGGAACATCATCATTCAAAACACAAAAGAGGCCACCGCCTTCATATCATACATGTAGCTACGTCTAGACAAGATATTGTAATAAAGTTGGGTGTTGATAACTTCAATTTCAATGAGGATGGTTTTTCCCCCAAGTTCTACAAGGACATTTTGGAAGATATCTTCAGGGGATGATGGTCTACCGTCATAGTCTCTCAGGGTGATGGAAGATGATACTAGATCAGGTGAGTTGATTTTCTTCCATACTACTTTGGACATGATGCATGTGGATGCACCTTCATCAATGATGCATCGATGAACTATGATTTTCCTAATCTTAACTGGTATCTAGAAAGATACCAGGGTGGGGAGGTGTGGTTCTTCGCTATCGAGATCAAAGGTGATGATTCGAGTATCAGCTGGGTCGATTTCCCCCAAGGTGGAAAGCAAGGATTTTCGTTGAATTGGACAGGTTTGGAGGACCTCCAATATAGAAAAGGTTTTCATAGACTGTGCTAAGTCGTTGACTAGACTGTAGTTATGAGCTTCCCTAGCATGAGGGTTATGTACATTTCATCGTAACGACATAAAGCGTATACAAGGGTTTGGTTCATTGTTAGGGCTTGGAATCATCAATGGTTATCCAGCTGTAGTTGGAGCCGCTTCTGATGTGGTTGGGCTTGATTCAGGGGGAACATCGTATTGATGACCGCATGTTTGAAGAAGAATCTCTTCTTTACTGGTAAAGAGGATGTTGTGATAATGTTGTGGGGCCCACTGAGGGGCAAGCGGTGCTGGAGGGCGTTGGGTGTTCATGGATTCTCTCATCCATTTAAAATCAGCAATTTGGGGGCAGTGGTGCGTATAATGTCCATACTCACTGCATAGAGCACAAGGGAAGTTTGTTATGAGGTTATTGTTCTTCCCTTGTCGTGGTTGATTATTATTTTTTCCCCCTTGGGGGTTTTGGTTTCCTTAATTCTAGTTTCCCCCAGTAGGATGGTTTTGGTGGGGGTGATTTCCTCCTAGTCCCGGTTTGTTATTGTTTCGATTTTTCCCTTTATTTTTGGCATTATTCAGCTGATGGGATAGATTTTTCGTATTCAATTGTTCAAAATTATGAACTTGTTTAATGGGAGAGGGTTGAACAAAGTTAACACCAGCATGTGGTTGTCCTGGTGGAGGCAAAACTGGATGGGGAGGACCAAGAAATGGAAAATATGAATTGTTTTGTGGAGATGACCCATATGGTGTATAGGAAGTTGAATCACTTCCACTACTGCTAAGGTTATATGTGGAGTTTTAGGATGAACTCATACTTGGTTGAGAGACTAGACGCATCATGGGTACCGGTGAGGGTCCACCCAATGGTGGAGGGGTAGCAACATGATATGATTGTTGGTGAGTGGGAGGAGGTTAATAAGACATCCCTCCATATGGTTGTGGATATGGATGTGTACCATAAGTGGGTGATGGGTGGGCATAAGGGTTGAGATGGGTCATAGAACCAATCAACCCATCCACAACGTGGGACATGCCAAGTTTGTCCTATCCCAGTGGTATGGGTCAGGGTGCATCATGTAATACTGTGTACAAGTAACCTGATTGAGCATAGATGAGTTCAAATTGTTGGGAATTTCTAATATCTTCCTCTCTTGATTGAGGATAAGTGGATTCTATATCCTTGGAAATAACAGAGATGAGTGATTTGAGAAACCAATCGAGTCGTTTTTATTTGGTGGTTTCTCCTTTACAAAAACTATGTCGAGGATGTTATTCATGAATGTGATCAACTATATGGATAACAGTGGTTTGTTTGAACTTAGAGAGAAGTTATAAAACAATTTCATGAAGAACTGATAGTTGGAAAAAGGACAAAAAGGCCTTGGCCAATGATTCAAAGGTCATATGGGATCCTGATTTTTCATCCACATACCATTTGGCTGATGAGCCTGTGAGAGTTATTTTAAATAAAATTAAGTGGATGGAATCATCCATGATGTTGTTTGAAGAGAACCATAAGTGGAAGGTCATAACATGGTTGGTGTGATCTTCCCCTAGTTTTCCTTCAAATTTTGGAATATCTGAAGGTAGTTTTGTAGGCATATTGGGCCATGCAGGGTCATGTAAAATGGGATCATTTGTGAGTTTGTTCAAATCAGGAATGTTAATGGATGTTAGGTATGGAATAGGGAGATTTGGTGGAGGATCAGTTCCAGCCATTTTGTGAGTAGGTAGTGGACCTGGCCCTTGAGAGGGATTTGGTGGGGTTGTACTTCTCCCTTCAAAAGAAGTTTGACACCTGCCTCCTTGTGAAGGAGAACTAATGGATGGATGGCCTTGATAATTTGACCCAAGCAAAGTGGAACTAAGCAAAGTTGATCCCAAAATAGTAGTATTCACGGGGGTGTGAGATGGTTGAGTTGGTGAGTTGGCAAGACTAGGGACTCCTCCTAGAATAAGAGGGATATTCTGTAAGCATCTAGAACAACGGGGATTATGTGGTTCCCCTATAGTTTTTGACTAGAAAAGTGAATGTGTGAAAATGGTGATAAGAGAGAAATAAATGAACAAGAGATTGTTTCCTTCAAAAAATAGTATAATTCACAATTGCATGTAATCAAATGAACATCATACATAAATTAACTGTAAATAAATAAGAATGTGGATAGGTGTATTTTGTCCGCGTGGGGGAACAATAAAAACAAATGCTCATGTCCTAAAATAACTATCATCCTTCCTCTCAATTTAGCATTGGGCCTTCCAATATCACTCAACAGTGGGATCTGAAGCCACCAGAAGAGGAACTAGTGAAGGTTGAAGTAATCAATTATAATGAGGGGTAGAGGGTGCTTATCCTGAAATATTTGGAGATATTTCCCAATAGCCACACAAAATCTAATCAAGGTACGATTGTGTGATTGCAGCCCATAATTGCCACCTGGGTGGATATCCTTTGTTTTTCCATTAAGTACCTTGGTCAAAATGAAACATTTATATTTTCATCCTCACAATGGGTCACGGGCTATATGCCCTCACAAGAGTTGGGTGACTCAAGGAGGGATGCACAGATCAACCGGACCTCGGCATTCGACCCTTCACTGGTATCTCCCTGCCTTATGGTGTAGGAACACTTGACTTAGAGGATTTGAAAGTTCCCTATTTCTCAACTTCTATTGTTTGAAAATGTGAGAACCTGATCACGGGCCGTTATTTGGATGCCTTCCCCCGAGATCCTACCTAGACTAAAAACATTCTTTAGGTACCTCCTGTGGAGGAAAATTTAGTGCATTTTTAGAAAAAAATTAAATGTGGTGGGATGAGAGACTAGGGTCATGGACCAACCTCGTTTGATTTAATTGGTGTGGATAATTTCTAAAGAAGTAATCAGATCTTTCAGAATTGAAACTGTCCTAGAATTGTAGACATGTGGACATGTATGGGCCCATTACTTGATCTTTAAACTTCCCTAGATTGTGATCTAAACTAAGAAATATCTTTAGAAACTATCCTAAGATTGCAAACATGTGGGCATGTATGGACCCTTACAAAGATTTAAGATCATTTTCAAAGACTAAGAGGAACCCTAGGGGGGCTTTGTCATCTCCTAAATTATTTGTTAAGGGAGATGAAATGTCCTTTTAACCACCTTTCTGATTCCCGATATCACACTAGGGTGTGGGGGAAGAGCATGATTGAGGGTTAAAATTAATTTCTAGTCCCAATTTAAGTGATTATGTATGAAAATAAAGAACTTCCACTTAAAATTTTAAAATCCAAATGAGCCATCCATGTGGCAATAAAGAAAAAGAAGAGAATAGTGATTCTTTTTACCCCTATGTGCCTATGTTAGCTAACCTTTCTTATGATAAAGGAATACAAGTGGACTGTAGTTTCCTTACAAAGTGTAGGAAAATAAAAATCTGAAGCCTAGGGGCCCTCAAACCATTCATAAAAACCTTTACAATTTGAAAAATTGGACTTATGCGCAGGATACAGTTCTGACATTCACGTAGAGGGAGCACAATGCATAGAGTAATGAAGCATGAAGAAATACAATGCCTATTTTTTCAAGAGGTGAGTGGAATGTCCTATTGCAATGGTTCTTGAAGGCTTCAAAGAGAAAAGAGGATTCTCAAAAAATAATTCTTGCATCATAACAATACCTTGAAGATATTATTTTCTTAGCACACCCAAGGCACATATTTATAGCATCCACTCATGGAAAAATGTAAATGTTTCATAGTGTAAACAAGGGGCCTTTTAGGGCACCCTCTATCCCTTGACCAACCTCTAAGCTAGATTTCACTCAGATATGAGTGTCAAATCGTGCTTGGGGTCAGACTAGAAGTGGTTGAGGGGCTAACAAGATCCATAAATGCATCGTTCATAGAAGTGTGCATCTTTTCTCGTAGACAGTCACACATTTTGTGCGCTGAGCCCTATGTTATCTTGTGTATTATGCACACTGTGCATGCACTTCCTTTGGTGAATTTGCACAATCTGATTTTTGACCCAAGTATATAGTTTTTTTCCTTTTGGATGGATTTTGGTGTTGTAGGTGGACTAATTGTTGCTGACATTGATGTTTTCCTTCAATAATTGTGTGCAATGTTGCAGACGATTTTTCAGTGATAACAATGGGGACTTTTTTGATGAAGTATTGAAGGATTTGTTGTACCACCATTCTTCCAAGGGAAACCCATTGACCCATTGTGTTTGTTTATCTGATGAAAATCAAAGAATATATATTTCTAGAAATTTATTCACAATCTCAATTTTCCCATCGTATTATGGATGGGAAGATGAGATATGAGCTAATTGAGTACCCAAACAAGAAAATAATTCAGTTGAAATTTTTCCTGTAAAAATTGGATCTCTATCACTTTCAATAATATTGGGGGAATCCATGGAGAATTTGCACCATTTCCACGAATGTTGAAATTGTTGTACTTTCTTTAAAAGGATGAAAGAGAGAAAAAAATGGGCATATTTATTCATTTGATCCAATACTACTATGATGATAGTCTTTCCTTCATATTTGGGTAAAACTCTAATAAAATCCATTAAAATGTATTCCCATCATTTTCTTGGTATAGATAATGGTTGTAGGAGACCTAGAGTATTGATTGTCTCTCAGTTATTCTATTGGTAGACCATACATTCAGACACAAAATTTTAAACATCAGTTTTAATACCTTGCTAGAAAAAATACTTCTTGATCCTATGGTAAGTTTTCAAGAACTATGAATTTCCGTCTATATGAGAAGTGCGCAATTCTAGAAGGACCTTTTGTTTGAGTTGCGAATTATTAAATAAGTATAGGTGATCATTTTTGGGTCGTTATATTATTTTTAGTGAAATTTGAAGGTCAAGGTGGATCGACTAGGCAAAGTCAAAATCTAAGAAATTGACAACAATTAGAAGAGGTCAACCCACAAGAGCTCAACAGGTGGTCATGTGGCACCCAATTGTATACCAAATGAAGGTCGATTGGTAGTCCACTAATAATTCGACTTGGTCGTTCAATGTAACAGAATCCCAATATTGATAAGATTTGTAGCCAATGATCTGCATGGATATGTAACCATTTTTTTGTTCCTTTCTTTAGGGTTTTCCTACTATAAATCCTATAAATAAGGAATTTTGTAATGTTGTAAAAGATAATATTCTGATCAATCATTTTATAGGTTGTTGGTCATATAGATATAATCTGAATTGGCTACATGGTTATCCTTGTGTAAAGAAAGAAGGTATGATGCTAATTGTGTCTTAGTTGTATACCAAGGTTATGCATGTAACCTTTTATTTTGAATGAATAAGGAAACAATATAGAAAGACACTCAAGCAATGCTAGTTTTCCCATTTGGGTTTCCAGAGTAAAATCTTTGTGTACTATGTTTTTTCTTTGACATTTCTTTCGTACCTTAAATATTTATTCCTCCCTTTTATTAAGTTTAGTGTGGAA
>JASDQU010817848.1:68248-79003 GCA_032191745.1 Picea mariana
TTATATCTATATGACCAACAACCTATAAAATGATTGATCAGAATATTATCTTTTACAACATTACAAAATTCCTTATTTATAGGATTTATAGTAGGAAAACCCTAAAGAAAGGAACAAAAAAATGGTTACATATCCATGCAGATCATTGGCTACAAATCTTATCAATATTGGGATTCTGTTACATTGAACGACCAAGTCGAATTATTAGTGGACTACCAATCGACCTTCATTTGGTATACAATTGGGTGCCACATGACCACCTGTTGAGCTCTTGTGGGTTGACCTCTTCTAATTGTTGTCAATTTCTTAGATTTTGACTTTGCCTAGTCGATCCACCTTGACCTTCAAATTTCACTAAAAATAATATAACGACCCAAAAATGATCACCTATACTTATTTAATAATTCACAACTCAAACAAAAGGTCCTTCTAGAATTGCGCACTTCTCATATAGGTGGAAATTCATAGTTCTTGAAAACTTACCATAGGATCAAGAAGTATTTTTTCTAGCAAGGTATTAAAACTGATGTTTAAAATTTTGTTTCTGAATGTATGGTCTACCAATAGAATAACTGAGAGACAATCAAGACTCTAGATCTCCTACAACCATTATCTATACCAAGAAAATGATGGGAATACATTTTAATGGATTTTATTAGAGTTTTACCCAAATATGAAGGAAAGACTATCATCATAGTAGTATTGGATCAAATGAATAAATATGCCCATTTTTTTCTCTCTTTCATCCTTTTAAAGAAAGTACAACAATTGCAACATTCGTGGAAATGGTGCAAATTCTCCATGGATTCCCCCAATATTATTGAAAGTGACAGAGATCCAATTTTTACAGGAAAAATTTCAACTGGATTATTTTCTTGTTTGGGTACTCAATTAGCTCATATCTCATCTTCCCATCCATAATACGATGGGAAAATTGAGATTGTGAATAAATTTCTAGAAATATATCTTCTTTGATTTTCATCTGATAAACAAACACAATGGGTCAATTAGTTTCCCTTGGAAGAATGGTGGTACAACAAATCCTTCAATACTTCATCAAAAAAGTCCCCATTGTTATCACTGAAAAATCGTCTGCAACATTGCACACAATTGTTGAAGGAAAACATCAATGTCAGCAACAATTAGTCCACCTACAACACCAAAATCCATCCAAAAGGAAAAAAACTATATACTTGGGTCAAAAATCAGATTGCGCAAATTCACCAAAGGAAGTGCATGCACAGTGTGCATAATACACAGGATAACACAGGGCTCAGCGCGCAAAATGTGTGACTATCTATGAGAAAAGATGCACACTTCTATGAACGATGCATTTATGGATCTTGTTAGCCCCTCAACCACTTCTAGTCTGACCCCAAGCACGATTTGACACTCATATCTGAGTGAAATCTAGCTTAGAGGTTGGTCAAGGGATAGAGGGTGCCCTAAAAGGCCCCTTGTTTACACTATGAAACATTTGCATTTTTCCATGAATGGATACTATAAATATGTGTCTTGGGTGTGCTAAGAAAATAATATCTTCAAGGTATTGTTATGATGCAAGAATTAATTTTTGAGAATCCTCTTTTCTCTTTGAAGCCTTCAAGAACCATTGCAATAGGACATTCCACTCACCTCTTGACAAAATAGGCATTGTATTTCTTCATGCTTCATTACTATATGCATTGTGCTCCCTCTACATGAATGTCAGAACTGTATCCTGCGCATAAGTCCAATTTTTCAAATTGTAAAGGTTTTTATGAATGGTTTGAGGGCCCCTAGGCTTCAGATTTTTATTTTCCTACACTTTGTAAGGAAACTGCACTCCACTTGTATTCCTTTATCATAATAAAGGTTAGCTAACATAGGCACATAGGGGTAAAAAGAATCACTATTCTATTCTTTTTCTTTATTGCCACATGGATGGCTCATTTGGATTTTAAAATTTTAAGTGGAAGTTCTTTCTTTTCATACATAATCACTTAAATTGGGACTAGAAATTAATTTTAACCCTCAAGCATGCTCTTCCCCCACACCCTAGTGTGATATCGGGAATCAGAAAGGTGGTTAAAAGGACATTTCATCTCCCTTAACAAATAATTTAGGAGAGGACAAAGCCCCCCTAGGGTTCCTCTTAGTCTTTGGAAATGATCTTAAAGCTTTGTAAGGGCCCATACATGCCCACATGTTTGCAATGTTAGGATAGTTTCTAAAGATATTTCTTAGTTTAGATCACAATATAGGGAAGTTTAAAGATCAAGTAATGGGCCCATACATGTCCACATGTCTACAATTCTAGGACAGTCTCAATTCTGAAAGATCTGATTACTTCTTTAGAAATTATCCACACCAATTAAATCAAACGAGGTTGGTCCATGACCCTAGTCTCTCATCCCACCACATATAATTTTTTTCTAAAAATGCACTAAATTTTCCTCCACATGAGGTGCCTAAAGAATGTTTTTAGTCTAGGTAGGATCTCGGGGTAAGGCATCCAAATAACGCCCCGTTATCAGGTTCTCACATTTTCAAACAATAGAAGTTGAGAAATAGGGAACTTTCAAATCCTCTAAGTCAAGTGTTCCTACACCATAAGGCAGAGAGATACCAGTGAAGGGTCGAATGCCGAGGTTCGGTTGATCTGTGCATCCCTCCTTGAGTCACCCAACTCTTGTGAGGGAATATAGCCCGTGACCCATTTCTGAGGATGAAAATATAAATGTTTCATTTTGACCAAGGTACTTAAAGGAAAAACATAGGATATCCACCCAGGTGGAAATTATGGGCTGCAATCACACAATCATACCTTGATTAGATTTTGTGTGGCTATTGGGAAATATCTCCAAATATTTCAGGATAAGCACCCTCTACCCCTCATTATAATTGATTACTTCAACCTTCACTAGTTCCTCTTCTGGTGGCTTCAGATCCCACTATTGAGTGATATTGGAAGGCCCAGTGCTAAATTGAGAGGAAGGACGATAGTTATTTTAGGACACGAGCATTTGTTTTTATTGTTCCCCCACGTGGACAAAATACACCTATCCACATTCTTATTTATTTACAGTTAATTTATGTATGATGTTCATTTGATTACATGCAATTGTGAATTATACTATTTTTTGAAGGAAACAATCTCTTGTTCATTTATTTCTCTCTTATCACCATTTTCACACATTCACTTTTCTAGTCAAAAACTATAGGGGAACCACATAATCCCCATTGTTCTAGATGCTTACAGAATATCCCTCTTATTCTAGGAGGAGTCCCTAGTCTTGCCAACTCACCAACTCAACCATCTCACACCCCCATGAATGCTACTATTTTGGGATCAACTTTGCTTAGTTCCACTTTGATTGGGTCAAATTCCCAAGGCCATCCATCCATTAGTTCTCCTTCACAAGGAGGCAGGTGTCAAACTTCTTTTGAAGGGAGAAGTACAACCCCACCAAATCCCTCTCAAGGGCCAGGTCCACTACCTACTCACAAAATGGATGGAACTGATCCTCCACCAAATCTCCCTATTCCATACCTGACATCCATTAACATTCCTGATTTGAACAAACTCACAAATGATCCCATTTTACATGACCCCACATGGCCCAATATGCCTACAAAACTACCTTCAGATATTCCAAAATTTGAAGGAAAACTAGGGGAAGATCCCGCCAACCATGTTATGACCTTCCACTTATGGTTCTCTTCAAACAACATCATGGATGATTCCATCCACTTAAGTTTATTTAAAATAACTCTCACAGGCTCATCAGCCAAATGGTATGTGGATGAAAAATCAGGATCCCATGTGACCTTTGAATCATTGGCCAAGGCCTTTTTGTCCTTTTTCCAACTATCAGTTCTTCATGAAATTGTTTTATAACTTCTCTCTGAGTTCAAACAAACCACTGTTATCCATATAGTTGATCACATTCATGAATAACATCCTCGACATAGTTTTTGTAAAGGAGAAACCACCAAATAAAAATGACTCGATTGGTTTCTCAAATCACTCATCTCTGTTATTTCCAAGGATATAGAATCCACTTATCCTCAATCAAAAGAGGAGGATATTAGAAATTCCCAACAATTTGAACTCATCTATGCTCAATCAGGTTACTTGTACACAGTATTACATGATGCACCCTGACCCATACCACTGGGCTAGGACAAACTTGGGATGTCCCACGTTGTGGATGGGTTGATTGGTTCTATGATCCATCTCAACCCTTATGTCTACCCATCACCCACTTATGGTACACATCCATATCCACAACCATATGGAGGGATGTCTTATTAACCTCCTCCCACTCACCAACAATCATATCATGTTGCTACCCCTCCACCATTGGGTGGACCCTCACCGGTATCCATGATGCATCTAGTCTCCCAACCAAGTATGAGTTCATCCTAAAACTCCACATATAACCTTAGTAGTAGTGGAAGTGATTCAACTTCCTATACACCATATGGGTCATCTCTACAAAACAATTCATATTTTCCATTTCTTGGTCCTCCCCATCCAGTTTTGCCTCCACCAGGACAACCACGTGCTGGTGTTAACTTTGTTCAACCCTCTCCCATTCAAAAAGTTCAGAATTTTGAACAATTGAATACGAAAAATCTAGCCCATCAGCTGAATAATGCCAAAAATAAAGGGAAAAATTGAAACAATAACAAATCGGGACTAGGAGGAAATCACCCCCACCAAAACCATCCTGCTGGGGGAAACTAGAATTAAGGAAACCAAAACCCCCAAGGGGGAAAAAATAATAATCAACCACGACAAGGGAAGAACAATAACCTCATAACAAACTTCCATTGTGCTCTATGCAGTGAGTATGGACATTATACGCACCACTTCCCCCAAATTGCTGATTTTAAATGGATGAGAGAATCCATGAACACCCAATGCCCTCCAGCACCGCTTGCCCCTCAGCAGGCCCCACAACATTATTTGCAGCCACCACCGACTTTTTTGAAAAATCCTATTCTACACCAAGTTTTGATGAATACCCAATAAGAGATAATCTTCGCCCCACCACAAATGGGGCAGTATCAAAACCTAGATCCCAATCAACCTATAAATACAACCGATCACAACATCCTTTTTACCAGTAAAGAAGAGATTCTTCTTCAAACACGTGGTCATCAATACGATGTTCCCCCTGAATCAAGCCCAACCACATCAGAAGCGGCTCCAACTACGACTAGATAACCATTGATGATTCCAAGCCCTAACAATGAACCAAACCCTCGTATACCCTTTATGTCGTTACAATGAAATGTACATAACCCTCATGCTAGGGAAGCCCATAACTACAGTCTGGTCAACGAATTAGCACAGTCTACGAAAACATTTTCTATATTGGCGGTCCTCCAAACTTGTCCAACTCAACAAAAATCCTTGCTTTCCACCTTGGGGGAAATCGACCCAGCTGATACTCGAATCATCATCTTTGATCTCGATAGCGAAGAACCACACCTCCCCACCCTGGTATCTTTCCAGATACCAGTTAAGATTAGGAAAATCATAGTTCATCGATGCATCATTGATGAAGGTGCATCCACATGCATCATGTCCAAAGTAGTATGGAAGAAAATCGACTCACCTGATCTAGTATCATCTTCCATCACCCTGAGAGACTATGACGGTATACCATCATCCCCTGAAGATATCTTCCAAAATTTCCTTGTAGAACTTGGGGGAAAAACCATCCTCATCGAAATTGAAGTTATCAACACCCAACTTTATTACAATATCTTGTTCAGACGTAGCTACATGTATGATATGAAGGCGGTGGCCTCTTTTGTGTTTTGAATGATGATGTTCCCCCAAAATGGGAAAATCATCACTATCGAACAACTTACACATTATGAGCCTAATAATTCTGCCAACATTGATAACATTGTCCCCCTTTTCCGCACTAGCTCGGATTTTTTTTTGGTCATCGACATGGGTCCCAGAATTTTCAAAGACCCATCCTTGTTGGGGGAATATCATGGAGCACCAATTATCCTACACCCTTCAACAAAAGTGTGTGTAGTATCTTCTAATGGAAAATATATCAGAGACACTACTCCTCTCATTGAGGCCCCTCCCCACATCATAGTTCCACTAGTTGAAGAACTAATTCCTCAGGAATTCCTCGAGAACCCCACTGCACCACTTATCCCAGATTTCTCCCCCTTCCAGGGGAAAATATCATTTTGGGAGACAGTCCCCCAAGCCATTACCCAAATTCCATTTTCTACCACCCACCTAGAGTCCAAGCATTTCAAGTAGCTTCTACTCTCACCCTTCCAAATATGGTTCTTTCCATCCCTGTCTAGTATCTTCATCCACCCGCTATGGTTCCTACACCATCTCTCCCTCCTCAGACATAGGGATTACCAATCCAGATCCAATTACAGGCTCCTACCACACCACTCCCACTACCAATTAGGGACAACACCACCACCACTAGGGAAGATGAAGGAACAAGGAGACCATAGCTCCACTTCCTCCTCAAGCTCAACCTCCTTGCGCACTATGCGAAAGAGAAGGACACCCCACTAACAAATGTCCTACTTTTCCTGAGTTATGCAATATTATCCAACTCCCCAAAGAAACCCCATTTCTTGCTACTCCACCAATTACATCCACTGCTACTATAGAGTCCTCAACCACACATAATAAAAGGTTAGGAACCAAATTCACTTTTTCCATATGATCATAATATGGCCATTACACTCATCATTTCACAGCTCTACCTCAATTTCACCAAACATTAGTCACAGTATACCACATGTCTCGGCTAGAACCCTCTCATCCACTCCCTTCTGAGGATCACATTATTGATATTAGATATATTTTTTCGTCATTCCACAAGAAAACGAGGTACCATCCATAGTATCATGACATTTTCTTTATGTCCACCAGGCCATCACACCCTGTAAATGATATCCCTTCTATGTCCTCACAACTTGAGGACACTCACACTTACCCATTGATAGTTCCCCCTGTCACCTCCCTAGATCCCCTATATTCTTTCACTTTCCAGCATGACGAAGATATCTTGGAGGAACTAACTACCCCTAATTGCCGATGGAATGTTCTCCATCACCGAGCACTTTTTCTTTCACAAGAGGCCTTTCACCCTCCTATCGAAGCCTCCATGTGCGCAATCGAAAACAAGGATTTTAATCCTTCGGGGCATATAGACTGGTTCAACAACCCTATCCGTACCCCAGATTATTTTGAAGAAGGTAACATGGCCAACATCTCCCCCACCATCAAAATTTACATTTCCATTAAACCGAGAATCATAGAAGAAATCCCCATTGGCGACACATGCTCCCTTGAAGAAATCACTACTTACAAATCTCTCTTTCAAGAACACTGGAATATTTTTTCCTGTTCATATACAGGGATTCCTGGCCTCGATCCTTCTATACTCGAATATCGAATAGAAACATGGCCAGATGTTGCCCCTATTCGTCAAAAGAAATTCCCCCTTCACCCATTCAACGAAGCGGCTATCAAAGATGAAATTGACAAGTTACACATTGTTGGTTTCATTTAACCCAAGTTACGCATTGTTGGTCTCTAATCCCATCCCCGTTAACAAAAAATAGGGAATTATTCACGTCTACACATAATTTTAGGATCTCAACCATGCTTGTCCCAAAGACAATTTCCATACCCCATTCATCGACCAAATCATCGATGATTGTGCCTACCATGAAGCACTGTCCTTTATGGATGGGTTCTTCAACTATAATTAAATTCAAATCCATTCACTAGATCAGTACAAAAATTCTTTTACTACCCTTTGGGGTACCTTTCCTTATCACGTCATGCCTTTTGGACTAAAAAATGTCAGTTCTATGTTTAAATGGGCCATGAACTATGTTTTTCATGATCTTGATCTCATCATCCTTTCTTATTTGGATTAACTCACTGCTCAATCCAAAAAGAAAACCCAACATTTAGATGACTTATGCATCATTTTCCAACGATGTCACCAGTACAATATTTGCTTGAACGCCCTCAAGTGCATCTTTTGCATCACTGTCGAATGCCTCCATGGGTTCATTGTTTCCCGATGTGACATAACTATGGACCCCTTCAATGTCCAAGCTATCACATAAATTCCCTCACCTAGGAATTTATGACAACTGCAGAGCTTGCAAGGCAAAGACAACTTTCTGCGTCGCTTTGTCCTAGACTACGCCACTCCCTCACATGCTTTTCTATTCCTACTATGACATGATATCCCATTTATATGGGGCGAACATGCTCAATCAAATTTTGATGATTTGAAAGACTCCCTATTGAATTCCCCTTAAATTAGTCCCCCCAAGTATGATCGTGATCACATTCTCTACTTACCAGCCTCAATTGTCTCAGTAGCGGGAGTCCTCATCCAATTAGGAGATGATGGGAATGAATATGTCATTTACTACATTAGTAGAAACCTTTCATGACCACACTTGAAGTATAATCATGATGAGAAACTCACATTAGCAGTTGTCCTCGCATTCCAAAAACTATGACATTACATTCTTCTTCAAATTACCAAGGTCATAGAAGATTCCAACCCCATACAATACTTTCTTAGTCGATGAAATATTAATAGAAAATTTTCCCGATGGATCGTTATCCTCCAAGAATACGATTTGTAATTCTCAACTCCCAAAAGAAAAAAATATCTTGTCCTAGTCGAAATCATTAGGGATTTTCCCTCGGACACAAAAGCTTCCCCCATCAATGAGGATTTCCCCGATGAACACCTCTTTTTCATCCCCTCTGATGACCCCTGGTATGAAAAACTTCTCGTCTACCTTCATACACAAAAGTTTGGGTCTCATCTCTCTCGAGACAATCTTCGACACATTCACCATCAGGCCCCCCTATACCTCCTCATCGGAGACATTCTCTATTGACGTGGGGTCGAAACCATTCTTCGACGATGTCTTACGATTGAGGAAGCTAACATATTCTTGAATTATTTCCACAGTGGCGCTTCCAGGGGTCACCTCTCAAGTATTTACACCGCCAAAAATCATTCGAGCAGGGTACTTCTGGCCCACTTTGTTTCATGCCTGCATCCACGTTGTCAAGCGATGCGACAAATGCCAGCTTTATGAAAACAAAGCACGAGCTCCACCAGCTCTTCTACATCAATTCATCATAGTCACCCCTTATGTAAATGGGGCATATAACTCATGACCTTCCATCCTCCATCTAGTAATGGAAACAAGTACATTATTGTGGCAGTGGATTTATTTACCAAATGGGCCGAAGACATGCCCACATTTAACAACACTGCTGAGACACACTAGTACATTTGGGTCAAATTTCGATGATGTGTTCAATGCAATTGCCACTTTATATTTTCAGGAGAACGAAAAACAACAGACCCCCTAAAATTTCATTTCATGTGACATCTCTTTTTTTATGCCATAGTTATCATCTCTATTATGACGTTTAATGCAGAGACATGTCATCTCAGATTTGACTATCCAAACCCCATATAGTCGTCGCTACAACGACGCCAGAGACATCGGAATTCCGATGTCCCATTTCGTCGGTCTCCATAATGTGAACACCATGTGACCGATGTTAGGGACGTTGAAATCCCTACGGATGGAAACATAGGTGGAGAGACGGTCAAATATATAAAATGACAAGGAAGCCATGTGACCGATGAAATCGGAAGTCGAAAGACCGACAACTAGCAATGTCGGTGCAAATACAGTTAGCTATATACCAACAAAAAATATTCCATTTGACTTATGTTAGGGATGTTGGAAGACCGACGACTGGCAACGTTGGTGCAGTGATGATCAACTATATTCCAACGACAAGGACGCCATGTGACTGACATTAGGGATGTCAGAAGACCGACGAACTGTACACGTTTAAACAAAAATGAGCTCTTTCCCTTCAACTAATGGGTTTCGAAATGAGATAAAATAAGAGAAGGTCTAAAGATGGCAGGGAAAAGTTAAATCTGGCAGAATATGCCCGAAATTTCATTGATCATGATCCGTTGAGATCAACAGATGGGAACAGTTGCGGAGGTTGAAGCTGCACATAGTATAATACCAAAAAGCGGTGCCATAATTCAAACCACGGTTTTCTCCAGAGGGTATGTGGCATCATCAGGATCATTGCGGAATGAAAGGTGGATTTCTTTGAAACCATTTTCTCACACCCCCTCAAATTTTGAAAAGTATAAAGGTCGTCGGTCGATTTATTTCATTTGGTATATTAATTTTCAAATACTGGAACCATTAGGACCCTATTGCGACCACAATTTTCCACTTGTAGCTCAACCATACACCATATGCATGTCATTTATGTTTGTTTCCAGTTACAAGGAAGAAGGTATGATCCACACCAGATCATATCCAAAGAGATGACATATTACAACAATTCTTCTAATTTGCAATGAAAGGAAATGGTTTGACTAGGTAAGAAAAAATGTAGTTTTGAGTCTTGCACAAGAGGTTAAGCCTCCTTATAGGATGCCCCATATAAACAAATTAATCTTGTTGTGATAATAGAATATTTTCATCTCTGTGAAGAGCGATTATCACTCTCTCCAACAACCCTTTGAAATTAGGGTAAACATTGGTACTAATTCAAAAGATTATAGGTACTAATACGAAAGATTATATTATGTGAATACTTATGGGATTATATCTAGTATAATCTATGAGCACGAGGTTAGTAAGATTTGATATACCAAGCAACTCAATAATTCTTAC
>JASDQU010817849.1:5748-16988 GCA_032191745.1 Picea mariana
CCAAAGAGTGCAAGTGCCTCCTCATTGACTTGGGAAGTTTCTCACATACAAAAAGTATTTCCCGGCCAAACAATCCACTCGTTTTGGCACAAAGGTAGTCCCTCAGTCTTGGACTGAACTCCATCAATGCCGAGAAAAATCTTATCAGTGCAGCAAGCACCCAATTAGATTTCTTTATTATTAACAGTAAGACCACGCCACCCACCTTTACAAACTTCAACATTGTCTTGGGTGCCACGTCTGCCATCCTCACAAAATAGTACAATATCGTATCCGTAGTATAATATGCCATTTCCCATCGAGGAACAACATGCTTCCTTCCTTTCTTTCTAAACAGAGTTGATGTCCCAAGTAGGATGATTTGATCTCAAAGATCTCATGTGTCTTGTATTCCCTCCGCAGGGTCGATTGAACTGCTTCCATGATGACATGTCATTGGACTGTTTTTAAGATACGACCAGGTAAACATAGCAGTCGGGAATAAGTTGGCGAGAGGCCGAACTGTAGAAGTAGCCAACCCATTATGCTTTGTATGATCACCCCAAATGGTGTCAGCTTCAAAATCTTCCAAAATCTAATAAATAGTTGAAATGGCAGCAAGATATTACGCAAAACATGCACGACTTTTCCCATGCGATTTTATAATTTAATTGTTAATCCTCGTTATTGGCATAAATGATCTCGAGCCTACTTCGGCAAGGCACAATAGCAAAGCTCACTTTGCGTGTCAATCTCTTTACCAACCCTAATCACATGTTACATGCAGTAACCATTGTTGGTTTCTGTTACTCTGTCGCCTTTACCCGCCTCTCAAGGGTCTGAACGATGCCATTTGAGTTTATGACTTTCATAGCACCGGAAGTGACAGAGTTCGAAGAGCAAGAAATGTAACTGCACATTCTGAACTCTACTTCAGGGATGAGAGATGAGGTGTAATGCGGTGGCCATTTCGTATCAAGGAAAGAATCAAGATCAGGATCCCAGGGAGACCCTATTGCATGCCAAGAAGAAAGTTGCCCAGACGCTAAACAAACCAGGAAGTACAGGCGGGTCATGTGTATACTCCATTTTGGAGGTCGATCGAGTATTCCCAGAGGATATCAGACCTACCCGAGGTGCGCGACTGTATTATATTGACGGTTAAAATGCGCATTATAAATAAGAGATGGAAGAACTGCAATATCATGACAGACTATTTAGTGCCAATCTCTAGTAGACCTGGAATACTATCTCAACATACAGCCCACAACATCTATCTAGGCACTCACAGAACGTTATCCTCTTGGAACCAGTCCTTACGTTATCTATTTGCACGAGGAATTCCTTCTTCTACGAGGCATCTAAGAAGATAATAACAATGAAGGATTTCTCAGCATCGTAGATGAACAATATGATGACAGTTACTTCAAATGGCATGTCTTTGTTGCTCTGGAAATTCTGTGTTGGCTCTTGATTTCCAAGTGGTGTTGTATCAATGACAGGATGCCATTGCACTCGCTGGCAGTGCCATTGGAAACAAAATTCACCCGGCCTTTTATTATAGAGTTTTATTTTCTTCCATTTACCTGGGCTATTTACCTAGGCCCTCCTATGAGAGAGTGAGGCCCAGTCCTGCTCTGATACCATGTTGTTTTTCTTCAAATGAGATATGACCGATATTCAATATGTTATCACAATAAGAACATAAGGTGACCATCCATGAAAGGATGTGACCCTTGAATAATTAATGACTATTTATTATTATCATTTACTTATTAATTATTATCTTTAGAGAATGTCTTCCCGATATTGTCCAAACATCAACAGAACCAACATAGTTAGAGGCATAGAATGTGGCAGTGGATCGTGATGGAGAACTTACAAAGGCAGAGCCATTATCAAAGCTCTGCCTTTGCAAGTTATGATATACCGTTGGCCGGAGGGAGCGGTAGGTCCCACCAGATCCTTCATTTGCCCAACCTAGGTGGCTATGACGAGAGGGGTATACTTGATTCCTATCACTAGGTGGGTGATGCGGCAGACGAGACGAGCAAATTGTCTTTTGCATTATATGTTTTCACATTCTTTGTTTTGCCCTCCGTATAGGAAATTATGTCTATCTATCCTACCCAGCGGTTAATGAAATCTGATCGATGGGTCAACAAATATACAAACGGTACCAACTCCATCTCCTCTGTTCGTTTTTGGTTGTGCAGACCCAACCTGACTAATAGGATGATGTGAGCTTTCAACCTTCGACCTTGAGTTACTTATTGGGTGGGGGGGCCTAGTATGACACATATATAATTCATGATTGGAACAAATTGAGAAATTATTCGAGAGCATAATTACATATATAATTCATCACTAAAAGAACTGCATTTGAAGCATTCGAAAGGGCGTTTTATGGTCAAATAACAACATACTCAAAAACAAGAGTTTGATCCTGGCTCAGAACGAGCTCTAGATATATGCTTGACACATGCAAGTTGAATGTGGTTTGCTTCCCCATCCATCCACATGGGGGAAGAAGGGCAAGAGGAATGCCCCCCTCCTAGCACGTGCTCACTCACTCAAATGATATGCAAGTGGTGCGCCGGGCATGGGGCACAACAAGCATAGTGGCGAACGGGTGCGTAACACGTGGGAATCTGTCGAACAATTCACTCCAAATCCTGAATAATTCATAAAGCAAGCTAATTCACGCTATTCAATGAGCCCGCGTAGTATCGGGTAGTTGGTTAGGTAAAGGATGACCAAGCAAATGATGCTTAGCTGGTCTTTTCGGATGAGCAACCACACTAGGACTGAGACATGGCCCAGACTCCCTCGCGGGGCAACAGTGGGGAATATTGGACAATGGGCTCACGCCTGATCCAACAATATCGCGTGGGTGAAGAAGGGCATTGTCGCTTGTCAAGCTCTTTTGGTTGAGTTTCGATCATAACATGAATCGAGGAAGAAGCCTTGGATAACTCCGTGCCAGTAGCCGCGGTAAGACGGGGTGGGGGGGCAAGTGTTATTCAGAATGACTGGGTGTAAAGGGCACGTAGGCGGTGAAAAGGGTGGAAAGTGAAAGTTGCCAAAGCAAGGGAGGGGTGCTTTCTTGACCATTTCACTTGAGTGAGATAGGGGAGAGTGGAATTTCGTGTGGAGGGATCAAATCAAGAGTAACCTATGATCACAGTTGTCCATCTCTAACCTACATGTTGGTCATCATTGCAGTTCCGGTGCTACAACTGTGTTTTCAATGCTGCTTCTCTACAATCCCCGAAATGCTAAAGAGCTGGATCGATCGAATCTGCAGGCATGCCTCCAGCCTTTACATGGTAGCTATTTCGGTGCAAAGCATGTCCTGATCTACCGCATGCTCGTGGAGTCAAAACTAACTATGATCGATATATCAGTCATGATTGATTCGATTGATTTTGGTTGGTGCACCCACTCGATTGAGGCTTAGAGGCAGATCTCCGATCCCTAACGAAAGCTTGCTATTAAGTTTACCTCATTGACCCCGCACCATAGCGAGCAATTCGATACCCAATAGCAAAGGAAACAAAGGCAAGAGCAATAGAAGAATCAATTGATCTTCAATCCTCCTTAAAGATCCTTTAGCTTCAGATTGATATTGATACAAAAATCAAGTTGGAGTTTAATCCATTTATCCATAAGCATCTAAGCCATATTCATATCCAGTGTCCGCGGTATCCCTTCATGTGCCAGAACCAATAGCTTCGTCGGCAGCTCATTATTGCTCCCATTTCGTCGATCATGATTTCTTTTTCGCCTTATCTTGACGAATTCAACCTTGCTTGATCTACCTCCCTGAGCGAATAGAATTAGGTGATCCAGATGGAACTTAGAACATTTTATTTCATACTAAAGAGGTAGATGAGGTAGTAGTTCTCATTTTGTAAATCGTTATTTCATAAAGTAGCGATCGAATGACTCATACCCCGCTCGGGGTGATTATAACCACCCTGCTCTCCGGCTTGCTTCCTTTCCCGTTATCCCTTCCCCGGTATCCCTTCCCCTCGAAGATGTTGGCGCCCGTTGCGCTGGACGGACGAGCGAATATTGTATGACTCTTTCATCTGTATCATACGAATTTTGCATCGAAAACTCCTCCGGGAGAAGCTAGAATTCGTTCCGTTAGGATATTTATTGGTCTTAGTTTGACTTGTCCTTATAAGTATAGTGTGGACTATTTATGTCTGGGGATTAGTATTTCAGAGAGCCTACAGTCACGACACATCCAAGCCTAGTCATTCCAAAATAAACCTAAGCCTTAGATCTCTTCTGCTATAGGAAGCAGAATGGGCAGCAGCAGATAACATAAGTTATGATACTAGATTAGATCTCTTCTGCTATAGGAAGCAGAATGGGCAGCAGCAGATAACATAAGTTATGATACTAGATTTGAGTTGTTTCAGTGGAGCAGTGTCAGATCAAGACAATAGTAGAGCAAATCAACTGAACAGAAGTAGTTCAATGAGTGTTGCTTATACACTGTAGAAGCCCAAAACTTTCGAGGCCTATAATTTTCAAACCGCGAATCACTTATTTAGGAAAACCGCGAGGACAAGATAGTACGTATATAAGTCTGTTTTATCATCTGCTCTTTATTGCGCAGAGCAGATGGTGGCAGGTCCCACTAGATCACCATATCCTTAGTATTATATTCTTAAGATCATCTGCCCGTGCTGATTCGAGTAGGCTAACTGGGGAGCAAACAGATCCTTTTAAAAGAAATGGATCAGTTCACATCAGATTTTCAGGGTAGTCAGAGTTTTGCATGAATCAAAATTTTATGTATTTTAAAATCTTACTTCGAATTTTGTCCCATTTTAAATCAACCAGAAAAGTGATCAGAATTTTGGATTGACCAAAAATTAAACACACTCCTAAAATGATACCGTTATATTTTAATCTAACCAAAAAAATTAAACACACTCCTAAAATGATACCGTTATATTTTAATCTAACCAAAAAATTGATCAGGATTTTGGATTGACCAGGAATTTAGCCCACTCCTAATACCTAAAATGATACTGTTCTGTTATGTCTGCAGTATATGATCCCGTTATGTCTGGGATTATAGTATGTATATTTAAACTACACGCTTAGCCTGCTCCCTCCCCGTGTCCATCAGCGCTCCTGTCCAGAGCGGAGAGAGGGCGAGGAAGCGCCGCCGGAGCAGCATGAGCAAGCTTCTATTGCTACGCAACAATAGAAATCTGGGATGGCATTTTGCGTCTGTGAGGGTAAAGAGCTCGCTCGTTACACGGGCTCCGATGCATCCATTTCCATATAAAGAAATAAAGAACACGACGAGGGGAAATACCTTCTTGAATTTCCATTTTTTTTTATGTAGCCACAATCCATATCGAACAAAATTGTGCACCACAGATAAGAGCTAATGAACAGACCTGCAATACCATAAAAACACATTACAATTCTTTTGTGGAACAAAGAGTAAAGAGTATTTCCTGAAATGACAGTAAGGGTATCAGGTTCTCACAAAAATAACTCTAAATCCTGGAAAAATCCTAGTGAACCCAGAAAGAGGATACAAGCCCAAAAGAAATTACTTCTTTTTCTAGCGCTCGACCAACCATCGGGAGGGAGAGGGGCTTCAATTTTGGTTAAGTTTTTTTACCATACCTAAGCTAATCGTTCTCAATAGCTGCGCTTCGAAAGAAAGCCATTCTTTGCGCTGAATATTCATAAGATCCAGTACTCCCACCCGCCAGGGTTATAAGCGAAAGGTCCACCCACCCATTTATATCATGTCAGCATTGGAACAACTTGAATGCCAGTGAAGGCTAGGTACGCTAATGGACCGAAGAATAGTAGACATCCCGCCCACCCGAATCCATCGTTTTAAGAAGTTGAGCTACAAAATACAAAGGTCATAATCCGGTCTTGTCAAATTGATTTTGTTTTATAGCATTTATGATCACTGGTTTCGCCGACTGCACACACCGTTCTAATTGGTTTTGCCGAGCCGCACCTAGCCTGAGATAATTATATATAGCATCCAAGGCTTCCCTGACCAACTGTCTAAAAGTCACAATCTGGCCTCCTCCAATTCACTGTTCTTTTGCATATGTAATGACTTCTCGAGGTTGCAATCCAACACATGGTTTGCAACTCTCAATGTGAGAGTCTATTGGTACTTTTGAAGAGCTCTTAGTCATTTAACAAGGCAAACCCTGCAACTCCAAGAATCGATCCTTTGTTGCTTCAATTTGTCAGATTGAGTCTTCATCTCTAAGAATTCTTCCTTCACCCAAAGTTCCCACTACAACTCTACCACTGTCGCACTTTGACATGCTATCTTCTAGGACAACATCAAAGGAAGGTCTTCAACTAGAATCCACTCAGTCTATGCAAGCCTGAAACATAAAGGAGTTATTACCACCGTAAAGTATAAGTGGAATGATATGTTCCGTCTTTCACTACTGCACAGACTTAGTCACTTTTAAAGAGTGACTCTCCTTGCTACTTCAGCCCTCTTGAACATGTGGGCACGCCTTGGGTAGTGTGCGTTCATTCCACCTAAAAAACAAGATGACTTACCTCAGTCTTTTGCACTTAACTCCAGCAAGACTTCAAAGCAAGGAACGTTCTGTAGTGCCCGACTTCTCCAAAGACACGCTTGCTTGCATCATAAGTCATGTAGGTAGCTAGGTTAGGTGAGAGGGTTAGGGAAAGTAGGGACACTTAGATATCTATACCTCACCTATGAGACAACGATGGAGGGTTTACTTGAAAGCAAGGTAGGGGTTAAAAACAAATAGGTCCTAATATCCCCCTTCAGACTTAGGGACTTGGGGTCTTAGGCGTAATGCTTCACTAGTTTGCAAATCGTTTATATTTTTGAGTGAAGCAGTGATTCAAGCTGTTCAACCAGAGAAACTCTTGCTCACACCCAGATTTCCTAGGGGTAGTGCGGGACCAAAGTAAGCACATTATATTGTCTATGAAGTAGCAAAGCGAGGTACTAGATAAAAACGATGAGAGATAGCAACGAAGATCATAGCAGTAGCTCTACGTTGAGTTCCTAATAGAGTGACTAGGATACATTAGTCATATTCCGGTGGACCAATTGGATCTGACATATTCCGGTGGACCTTTACTCTTATTGAAAAATTCATGTGATGCATACAAAAATTATTGCGATGTCAGGATCCTTATTCAACGAATATATGGAGAACTAGGTACATTTATTTATCGATTTGGGTACCCCATATGTCATAGACCACATACCATGATCACAATTACTTGGAATCTTGAATGGATCATTGATCAAAGGCATCTCCTCCTTAGACCATGAAATAGCTACATTAACTCGACGGTCCGAATAGGAAAGAGAGCATCCAACCTACAGTTGGTCAAGCTAAAGGTTGATTCTGTTTCGGATGATTATTTATGTAATTCAAATAATATGAAATCTGGATTTTGAGATAGATTGGAAAGTATATGTATTACATGTCCTTTGTCAATGGCAACAAAATTGGATAGGTAGTTTTTAAACTACTTTTAAACCCCTACAGGATTTGGGTATTAGAGGTATTTGTTGGGCCTTTGGGGCATGGAAATGGAGTATTCTCAATATGTTGGAGATTGACTTCTAGAGATGGGTAGAGGAAAACTATACAAAATTAACTGTGCATTAGGCTTAGTACCATTAGTAATGACCCTTATAGGCATTGCTAACTTGACTTACGTTCTGAGTGTACAATATTGAGAATATATGGACGAAGGAGGATGCACTGGGGCATTAAGCACTGAAGAAGTATGTATCGCCTAATGCGTTGAACAAAAGAAGTAGAGAGCTACCCTTTCATTCATTTCTTAATGAAATATCTCTACTGAATTGAATATTTTCATAGGTTCTTCTCATTGAAACAAACCTTGAGTAAGTAAGTAATAGCGAGTGCTCCCAAATGGAAGGCGTAAACTCCCTGATTGAATGGCCACCCAGTTATTCTGTCCAGTACAGTAGGCATATCTAGCAAACTGGGAACTAGCGGGTGGGTGGAAGGATGCGTATCGAACCGTAACTTCTACTGCAGGAGGGAGGTATTCTTCATACAGATCACTGAATAAGAAAAAACAACAAGGATGGGCGGTCCGACCTCTCTACTCTGTGTCCACTCTATTCATTACGAGGATGCTACCTTGATTTCAGATTTGTAATAGACTTGACTTATCGATTGATTGTAAGTATAGAGCTTGAGATGTTGTGCTCTCTCTCTCTCCCAAAGCCTATTCTAAGAGTAGGATCCCCTTTTTTCTTCACATGGGTCTCGAAAGAATTCAAAGTCTTGATCGCTAGAAATAATGTATATTAGTGGTAGGACATGCTCTTCTCTCTTTTCTGTCACTTACGTAATGTCAATGCCCTTCACTCACAGTAGAAGCATCTTACGAAACTTCTCCCACATAATTGCTTGGGTACCCAACAAGACGAGAGAGGGGCCTCGACCAATCAGATGAATAAAGGAGAGGAAGTCGATCGAGCATGGATATTGGGATGGGAGGCAGATCGATAAATCCTCTTGGGAATAGAAAAAGATACCACCCTCTCTTCTTGGAACCAAAGCTCTTGAGCGGTTAGGACTAGGACATCGATTGGTTCTATAGGAAGATAGTTCTCCAATAGATTGATCCACATCGTTCTCACAACCGGGGAGTTACTCTTTTCTCTCGGAAATGAGTTTCTTACCTTTTGTGATAGAAAAAGGTGGATGGGGGAATCCCATAGGCCTCGAGCTCCTACAACAACTGCCTAATCCACATGATCCCCTTGCCAGCCTCCACCATGCTCCAGTACTTGGCCTCTGCGAAAGATAGGGACACCGTTGTTTGCCTCTTGCTCGACGATGCAATTGGACCCGTAATTTTGCCTATTCTGATTGGTGAACACATACCTAGAAGTGGATCTCCGATCACTAGCATCTATGACCCAATCTAAATCTGAATATCTCACCAATGTGGGATTTCTCCCCCTCGGATAAAAGACTCCCATGTCATAGGTAGCCCTCACATAGCAAAGTATTCTCTCTACTGCCCTCTAATGGGATTCCCTATGGTCTTCTGTAAACCCAGAGACATGAGACACGTTAAAGGGAATGTCTGATCACTTTATTCATTTAAATGGGTCGAGTCTATTATCTACGTATTAACACTAGGCTACCCACCAAGGACCAAAACAAGGCTAGGTATGGGTAGGACACTTTGGGACCTTCTTCTATATAATATAAGACACTTTGGGACCTTCTTCTATATAATAAACCGATATCCTAAACTAAGCTTCATGCCTAATGCCAACGGAGTATAACGTGTTTACAATCCTCCATCTCTAACCTCTTAAGACATGTGTTGATAAATAACAATCTCATGGTCTTTTCTACAAATTCTATCATTTAACAGATACAATCTATAAAAATTCCCAAAGTTCTTAAAATATAATATAAAACATAACAAGTACCCAACTCCACCATTATTTGTGGCTATATCTACATTTATAGAGACTAGAAATCTCCTATCATTTAATAGATACAATCTATAAAAATTCCCAGAGTTCTTAAAATATAATATAAAACACAACATGTACCCAACTCCACCATTATTTGTGGCTATATCTATATTTATAGTAACTAGAAATCTCCACTATTATTTGTCACTATATCTACATTCATAGTTGCTAGAAATTCAAGTTTTTTCTTTAATATAGAAATTGTACACTTGACTCTAATCTTTAGAATTTAATATTTGTGTAATTATATATTGTGATGTCTTAATTCATCAAAATAGAAGGTATGAATCATTCCAATTATGAAAAAAAAAATTATGAATTATAAAGCAATCTCCACTATTATTTGTCACTATATCTACATTATATTTGTGTAATTATATATTGTGATGTCTTAATTCATCAAAATAGAAGGTATGAATCATTCCAATTATGAAAAAAAAAAATTATGAATTAAAAAGCAATCTCCACTATTATTTGTCACTATATCTACATTCATAGTTGCTAGAAATTTAGGTTTTTTCTTCAATATAGAAATTGTACACTTCACTCTAATCTTTAGAATTTAATATTTGTGTATCTTGACTCTAATCTTTAGAATTTAATATTTGTATAATTATATATTGTGATGTTTTAATTCATTAAAATAGAAATTATGATAAATCATTCTAATTATGAATTATGAATTATGAAGCTTTATAAATGTATTAATCAATTATTTTAATTAAAAAAAATTTAAATTTACAAAATTATGAATTAAAAAGTTTTATAAATGTATTAATCAATTATTTTAATTAAAAAAGTAATCCAAATTTACAAAAAAATAAATAAAAAATAAATAATTTAAAATAAAAAAATTAATCCAAATTTACAAAAAATTAAATAGAAAATTAAAAAATAGAGAATGAATAATTTAAAATATATAATGGTATTGAATTAAATGATTACAAATAAAGAAGGTAGGTAGTAAATTTTATTGAAGACATTGTAATCTCACATCTTGTTTATCCTTTATCATATATTTTTGATATAAATTTTTATTTATATAAACATTATAGCAATCAAATCATATTAATCATATATCTTTTTATATAAATCTTTATCTATATAAAATACTATAGAAATCAAATCATATTAATCATTGAAAAAAGTATCATATATTTTTTATATAAATTTTTATTTATATAAACATTATAGCAATCAAATCATATTAATCATATATCTTTTTATATAAATTTTTATCTATATAAAATATTATAGAAATCAAATCATATTAATCATTGAAAAAAAAAAGGAATTTAAAAACAATTTAAATATTATAGAAATCAAATCCTATTAATCATTGAAAAAAGAAGAGAAATTTAAAAACAATTTTTGTTAAAAGTATATATCAATCAAATCATATTAATTATTGAATCAAATCATATTAATTATTGTATTGAAAAAAGAAAAATGAAATCAAATCATATTAATTATTGTATTGAAAAAAGAAAAAAGGAAATCAAATCATATTAATCATTAAAAATAAATAAAAATTTAAAACAATTTTTGTTAAAAGTATATATCAATCAAATCATATTAATTATTGAAAAAAGAAAAAGGAAATCAAATCATATTAATCATTAAAAAAAAAAAGAAATTTAAAACAATTTTTGTTAAAAATATATATCAATCAATTCATATTAATTATTGAAAAAAAAAAATTTAAAACATTTAA
>JASDQU010817849.1:17062-27982 GCA_032191745.1 Picea mariana
ATATGACAATTTTTGTTAAAAGGTATATATCAAACAAATACTATA
The DNA here is from genome assembly GCA_032191745.1 of Picea mariana. Taxonomy (NCBI): domain Eukaryota; kingdom Viridiplantae; phylum Streptophyta; class Pinopsida; order Pinales; family Pinaceae; genus Picea; species Picea mariana. The sequence continues at coordinate 17,108 of JASDQU010817849.1, forward strand.
TGGTAAACATACTAATGCAAAACCATTAAGAAAATCAAATCATATTAATTATTGATTAAAAAAAACGAATTTAAAACAATTTTTTGTTAAAAATACTATATGGTAAACATACTAATGCAAATTCATTAAGGAAATCAAATCATATTAATCATTGAAAAAAAAAGAATTTAAAACAATTTTTGTTAAAAGTATATATCAATCAAATCATATTAATTATTAAAAAAAGAAAAAGGAAATCAAATCATATTAATCATTGAAATAAAAAAAGGAATTTATAACAATTTTTGTTAAAAGTATATATCAATCAATTCATATAAAAAAAAAATTTAAACCATTTTTAAAAAAAAATATATATATATCAAAAATTTAAAACAATTTTTGTTAAAAGGTATATATCAAAGAATACTATATAGTAAACATACTAATGCAAAGCCATTTTAACTCAAAATCGTTGAAAACATTTTAACTCAAAATCATTGAAAAAAAAAGGAATTTAAAGCAATTTTTTTGTTAAAATGTATATATCAAACATTAATATTATTATAGAAATTAAATTATATATATTTTTTTAAAATAAAAAAGTGGAACCTGCTATATTAGATAGACAAAACTTTTACAGAGTTATACAAAAGAGTAGGTCTGGTATCACCCAAAATGTTGCCGATTATTGGAAACCAGCAAGTATAGGGAGAGAGTAGCAATAGCATTATAAAACATAAAAACGGAGTGGCATCTGTCCTACCCGGAGGAAACCAGGATAGATGTCTGTGGTCTAAGTACATATAAAACAGTAACATAAAAACTAAGAACCAAGATAACATAAAAACCTAGGTGCCTGGTGACCTGTCATCCTCGTCAGTCTGCCGCGTGGTCCCAACCGGGACGGCGAAAGCTTGCGCGCAGAGGGGGCATTTCCGCTTGGCCTGTGCATTGGAAAACACGTCGAGGAACATGTCCATTCTCTGACCCATGCAGAGGGCCCGATGTTCCAGATCAACCAAGTGTCCACGAAAGTCGAAAATGAGAGCTAGGTGTTCATCCCGGATGAGTGAGCCATGCACGCTGTCACCCTCGTCCACCGCCACTCCAGAACCCGCATCTAACATCCGCTGTTCCGCAGCAACTTCTGCAACCTTCGTGCCCGCTTCTCTCACCTGGGCATTATGGCAACTGCAATTATCGTCACCAAGCCAAGGTATTTCCTCCACGAGACATCCGGGGGTGTAATCAACCAGAGCCGGAATGGGCTTGCAGTCCTCCGTCTTGGTTGCCACGTGGGTGAACTTCATAGTCGCCAGGTCCTCCACAAACGGGATTTCCTCCACAATGCAGGGGGGAAACTCCTCCTCAATACCAACTTCCTGCCTCGCCCTCGATGCTTTCTCCTTGACATCTCGACTGCATCCAGCGCCAGACTCAACAATGGTGGCAAGCCGAGCCCATTTCTCTGCTCTGGCTCTCTTTCGAAGAATTGATGTTGCAAGAGGCAAGGCCCGTTCGAGTTGTTCCTTACGAAGCCGCTGCACCTTATGCGCCTCCCAGGTCGCGCCACGGCGAGGTCTACCTCTCTTTCGGGCCATGAAGAAGGCGCAAAGCAATTGCCGGTGAAGGCAGAAGAGCAGTTGCAGGTACGAATCACGGGCAAACGAGCTCAGTCTCGTTGAATTCAGAAAGAAATGCAGCGAGAGAGCAGAATGCCAAAATGCCAAATGCGCGTTGAATGCAAGACCACACCAGAGCATCCGGGCTATAAACAGGGCCGAGGCAGGTGCAGACCTGCTCTTACCGGGCGAATTGAAAACGAAATGAACAGGAGCCAAGGCCATCCTCTCGTAATTATCCTTTGCCATAACTGAAACACTAGAATCGTACATTGTCGCTCGAGGGAAAGGTCCCTCCATCCTGAAACTGCAGCGATAGTTGTCCCCCATCGTTAAGTCATGCGCGTGGGTGGTGGCCGTCGGCATTTATGCCTGGGCCGAGTGCAGATCCACCTGTCTCCCTATAGCTGCGTGTTACCCCATCCGGGGCGAAATTAAATTATATTAATTATTGAAAAAAAAAAGAAATTTAAAACAATTTTTGTTAAAAGTATATATCAATCCAATCATATTAATCATTGGAAAAAAAAAATTAAAACATTTTTTTATTAAAAAATATATATCAAAAATTTAAATTTTTTTTGTTAAAAGGTATATATCAAACAATACTATATGGTAAACATACTAATGCAAAGTCATTTTAACTCAAAATCGTTGAAAACATTTTAACTCAAAATCGTTGAAAACATTTTAACTCAAAATAATTGAAAAAAGGAATTTAAGGCAATTTTTATTAAAATGTATAATATTATATGTGTATGAAGCACATGAGTGCAAAGTTATTTTAACTCAATATTTTGAAGTATAAAGAAATTTGCATTTTATTTATTTTTGAATCCTTATCAACGTTTTACTTGTTAATAGTTTTGAAATTAAAACAAATCTAAACTAATATTAATTTTTCAAGAAATCAAAATAGTGATTAATTCATCGAAAAATTAAGTATTATTTTATTAAATAAAATTAACCTATCTAATAATTAAAAATTAAAGTAGTTTTTTCTAAATTTTCAATAATTTTAATTCATTTATAAATTGAAGTAATTTATTATAGATTTTAAATTATTTAAAAAATTAAAAATAAATGAGTATATTATTTTTTTTTAACAATTATTTTTTCAAATATTTTTTTGAAATTAATGCCCCCCACCTACAAATAAAGTTTTTCTATTAATGCCCCCCACCCACATATATGTGGGTATTAAGTTTTTCTATTAATGCCACCCACCCACCCACATATATGTGGGTATTAAGTTTTTCTATGTGGATGGGGGGGCGCATTAATAGAAAAACTTAATGGGGGGTATTAATAGAAAAACTTTATTAAGTTTTTCTATTAATGCCTCTTGCAAGTTTTTCTATTAATGAGGCACACATATATGTGGGTGGGGGGGCATTAATAGAAACACTTTATTAAGTTTTTAAAGTTTTTCTATTAATGCCCCCCCCACCCACATAGGGGGGAAGCATTAATAGAAAAACTTTATTAAGTTTTTCTATTAATGCTTCCCCCCCACCCACATATATGGGTGGGTGGGTGGAGGGCTATATGGGTGGGTGGGTGGCTGGGTTGGGGTGAGGCATCAATAGAAAAACTTTATTAAGTTTTTCTATTAATGCCCCCCCTACCCACCCACCCACCCACCCACCCATATATGTGGGTGGGCGGGGGTCATTAATAGAAAAACTTGAAAAACTTTAATGCCCCCCCCAACCCAAATAAAGTTTTTTTATTAATGCCCGCCCCCCACCCAGCCAACCCACATATATGTGGGTGGGGGGGGACATTAATAGAAAAACTTAATAAAGTTTTTCTATTAATGCCCTCCACCTACCCACCCACATATATGTGGGTGGGCGGGAGGCATTAATAGAAAAACTTGAAAAACTTTATTAAGTTTTTCTATTAATGCCCCCCCCCACCCACATATAGGTGGGTGAGTGGGTAGGGGGGCATTAATAGAAAAACTTAATTGGGTTGGTAGGGGGCATTAATAGAAAAACTTTATATGTGGGTGGGTAGGGGGGCATTAATAGAAAAACTTAATTGGGTGGGTAGGGGGCATTAATAGAAAAACTTTATTAAGTTTTTCTATTAATGCCCCCTACCCACCCACATCCCACATAATAAAGTTTTTCTATTAATGTCCCCCTACATTAATAGAAAAACTTAATAAAGTTTTTCTATTAATGTAGGGGGACATTAATAGAAAAACTTTATTATGTGGGATGTGGGTGCGTAGGGAGGCATTAATAGAAAAACTTAATAAAGTTTTTCTATTAATGACCCCCTACCCACCCACCCAGCCACCCACCCACATATATGTGGGTGGTGGGTAGGGGGGCATTAATAGAAAAACTTAATAAAGTTTTTCTATTAATGCTAAGTTTTTCTATTAATGTCCCCCCACCCATCCACATATATGTGGGTGGGGGGGCATTAATAGAAAAACTTTATGTGGGTGGGAGAGGGCATTAATAGAAAAACTTAATAAAGTTTTTCTATTAATAGAAAAACTTAATAAAGTTTTTCTATTAATAGAAAAACTTTATAAAGTTTTTCTATTAATGCCCCCCACCTACATTTATAAATTAAAGTAATTTATTATAGATTTTAAATTATTTAAAAAAATTAAAAATAAATGAGTATATTATTTTTTTTAACAATTATTTTTTCAAATAATTTTTTTAATTTTTTTGTTATGATTATAAATTTTTTATTATTTTAATTCATTTAGAAATTAAAGTAGTTTATTATACATTTTAAATCATTTAAAAATAAATAGATTATTAAAAAAATATGTATACCAATTTTTTAACAATTATTTTCTCAAATAAATTTTTGATTTTTTTTGGTTTATACTTTTTAAATTTTTTAAAAGTAAAATACTTATAATAGAATATATTATATAAATAACAATTATTGGTTATTATTAATTAAATTTAAAAATATATTTTATAAATGAATGTGTAAATGTATATTATATTATAATAAGTAAAAATTTATTTATATATTTACAAAATAAAGTTAATTATTATTTATATTAATATAATAAAAAAAGATGACAACCAATATTAATATTATTAGTGGTTTGTTACTTAGCAAACCAAAACAACTACAAGTAAAAAAAAAAGATGATTTTGCTTCATTACATGCTTGACCGTAGATCATAAAGTTTAAGAATTTATATGTATGCTTTTATAATCTACCGAAATCAAGAGAAAAAACCATATAACATGGTGTTGAAGGGACTCAGGTCCATTCTCTTTTCTTTCAAGGTCATAAAATCATTAGGAATTAATCCACTTGCTCATGTTTGCACATGTCTTTGAGCTTGCCATGGCTTCTAGTGCATCTAGGTTATGTTCTCTTCATCCAACAAAATGGAGTCAAATGAGGTCCTTTTTTAATTTAAACCTTGGTCATTTTTCTTTCATTGTTGTTTTGATTCTCTGGCATGACTATGCATTGCAGTGTTAATATTGAAGATTTCTCTACATAGGGCATCGAATTTTCTTTCTATCACATTTATCTTGTGCATAATATATTGGTATTAGCTACCTTTCTCCTCCACTTTTTGAATAATGAAGACTTTATTTAACCAATATAACTCTATCAACTTAAATATTTTTGTATCACATGTTTTGTTATTTTCTATTGATATCTTTTTCCATTTTTACCATCTCCTCATTGGTTCTCGCTAAGAATTTGCTATGAAAGTCCTTTGTTTCCCTCACAACATTTATTTGGGCACATGTCATGTGATGATGAGTTCGAGTACGCAACAGGTGCCAACAGTTGTGTTGCCTTTGAAAATCCCTCATTTGCTATTCTTAGGTACAAAAACTTTGCTTCTTGGTCGCATGGTTGTAGGCTTGGACCCAACATGAGAGATTGGAGGCCACTTAACAGATGAGGACACTGTCAACCAAGGCATGGGGTTTCCAAAATAAACCAACTAGTAGATCTTCAGGAAATGTAAGGGGGATTTCCACTATGGCCAAGGGGGATCATAAAAGCCAGAGATCAATTATGATCAGAAGGGTAAGCTAGAGACTGTGTGCCCAACAACTTTGAGAAATTAGAGGGTTGGGGCTTGGGTTAACATAAACAAATGTTACCACAGACTAGAGTATCCGTAAACCATAGGAGCAATGCATTGAGGAAATAAAAAACAAAATTTCCTTATGAGAGGTTAAGTTTGGGAGGGTATACACTTCATTGAAAACCAACTATTCAATCGTAGTAACCYATAGAAAAGCAAAAACRTAATGCCGACAACCAATTCAAAGTCGAATTGAGCTCACTCCATTGAAAACCAACTATTCAACCGTAGTAACCCATAGAAAAACAAAAACATAATGCCAAAAACCCAATTCAAAGTCAAATTGGGCTCACTCCATTGAAACCAACTATTCAATAAACATAATGCCAATAATGAGAGCTTGAGATACTAGTCAACCAAGTTAAACTCATATTTAGTATCTATACACATCCAGAGCATTTCCATTTTAGAAATGAACTAAGTAGGCTCTCCACCTTCCCTTTGGATTGAGTGCCACCTTGAATGCATGTACAAGCACTCCATAGGTTACAATTTAGTTAAATAGCAAATTTAAGTACTAAACCTTTTTGTTGATAGAGAAGGAGACATTTTACTATTGAATTTATCTAGATGTATATACCTTGGTCTCACAATATTCAAACCTATAATTTTCAAGGAGGAAACATATATTTTTAATAATTAGACTCATTAAAGTTATATTTTAATTTATCAATAATAAAGAAAAATCACAAACTTTATATCTTTACTCTTTCCCTTCAAAACAAATTAATTTCTTTAAATAATTGATAAATTCATAATTAAAATTTGAAATAAACCTAAATTAATAATTGTAATAATAAAATTTTATGTTAATAAAAATAAAAATTTAAATCATGGACATCAATTATATATAATTTAAAGATAAAAATATATGGAAAAAATATAAAATATGGAAAAGATACCAAAAAGCATTTTGAATAGAATTAGAAGGAGGATGTTTAGCTTCCTCTAGTTGCGAAATAAAGAGATAAAAAGTTTTCATTTGGTAAGATGGGACAGGTTTGCAAAACCTAAAAAGTGCAGAGGTTTTAAAAATATCTGCAGTTTTGGGAAAGCATAGGTTGCAAAAAAATTTCTGGAAAGCACTGATTGGCTTGATTGGCTAGTATCACTGATTGGCTTGATTGGCTAGCTTGGAAGCCTTGAACACGAAAGGATATTAGAGTTGGATTGGATCTCATTGTTACTACAAGTTATCATAGAGTTTGATTTCATTGTTACACTCAAAAGGTATTTTCACTTTAGACCAGGTTTTTTCAGCTGAAAATGGATTGGTACACAGATTTAAGTGCAAGAGTTCAGAGTCCCTTGAACTTTTTGGTGAACAAAAACGGGAGTGGGAGAACTACGTGAGGGGATTAAAACACTCAGGGTTTACATTAACTGATGAAAAAGATAAAATAGTTTGGTCTTGGGACAATAAGTTAGGGATTGTGTCTGCAAAACAAGCTTATGAGGTGCAATTTCTAGAGGATTTGGAAGAAGAACAAAAGGATTGGATGAGGGATATTTGGAATTGGCAGATTCCATTGAGGATAAAACTATTTTGTTGGTTGATGATAGAAAATAGAATTCTAACATGGGAAAATGTGATAAAAAAGGGGTTTGTTGGCCGGAGTAGTTGCTTCCTATGCCGAGAGGAAAAGGAAACAATTAATCATTTAATGATAAATTCTCCCTTCACAAAAGAAGTATGGAATAATATATTAAAAGTGCTCAAGTTTAAAAAAATGGAAAGGTGGATAGATGAGTGAAAGTTTTCAGAGTTGGATAAAGAAAAAGGAAAACTGGTTAGATTTACCTTGTTATATATGCTGGGAAATCTAGAGACAGAGGAATCTTAATATCTTTGAGAATCATCCACTAAATGTTCATAAGGTAATCACTCGATTTTAGATTGATCTGGGTGAATTTAACAAAACTGACACTATTCAAGCACACAGAGTAGTTCGTCCTCCTGTGATTGAAACAAATTTGGCAGTGGGTTTTTTTGATGGGGCTTCACAAAGTGGAGGAGGAAAATGTGGAGTGGGGGAAATGTTAAAATGTCGAGAGGGGGATGTATTCAGTATTAAAATGAACTGTGGCATGGGAACAAATACTAGAGGAGAATTACTAGCAGTGTGGAGTCTTTTGTTTTTCGCTCTTCATAAACAAGTGCATTGTCTACGGTTGGTTGGTGATTCCAAAATTATTGTTGATTGGTTTGCTTATAAAAACAATTTGCAGGTGATCTCACTACAACCATGAATGATCAAAATCCTATAGATGAGCAGCAGATTCCAGAACCTAAATATACAACACATATACAGGAAATTCAATAAGGAAGCAGATCAACTATCTAAACAAGCATTGAATGTTATTTTTTGTTTTTTGCCAAAGAAACAGGGGATCAAGCTGGAAGCTTTGAAAAGTTGACTGAATACTAAAACCAGTTTACATGTTTAAATGATGATCAACAATAAAATGTAACTGTAATTTTTTGGTCCTTGTTTATCTGTAAAAGTTTACGTGATAGTCAAATATAGACAGAAAGTTATGAGCTGTAAAAGGACAGAAATATTTCTATATTCTGAGCAGAATTTTGTAAAAGCTTTATATAAGAAATTTTTTCCTAGTTGAAAAAAAGAAATTAGGTACTACACATGTTTTTAAAAGTTACTTACAAGATAAATAAGTAATTTCAATAAAAAGTTACAAGATAAATAAGTAATTTCAATAAAAAGTTATATTTTAAAAACTAAGTGACTAATTTAAATAAAAAAAATTGTACATGTTTCTCTCCACCCCATATATATATAAAATGTGGTATTGTGTAAGTTGTAATTACCAATGCAAGTCTGATAATAAGAGCTTTAAAGGAAAAGATCTCAAGTAGACATTTTTCAGCATGCATAATAAATTACATTCTAGGTTTCATTCCTTATGTTCAGACAGATTTTAGGAGGTAGATTTCAGGAGGTCTTTCATGAGAATCTGTAATCTAAATATTTTGAGAAAGAAACTTAATCTTTCATGAGCATCTGTAATCTAAATATTTTGAGAAGGAAACTCAATCTGTAGCACATTTGTAGAAGATGAACCCAAACAACCTTTTGCAAAACTAATTATATATATAACCCCTGCAAACCCCTTTGAAAATAATTGTAAATTTGCTCACCTTGACCCGTTGGGAGGTTCTTCCTTTTGCATGGGATTTTGAAACCCAATCTTGTGATGATCCCGAACCCCTGATGGCAGCGGCAGCTGCTTCAGTCTCCCGAAGTACTCTATACGTGAAGAACACGAGATTTATTGGAAAGCTGTGCATTAAAGCACTAACTGGGAGAGATACCCAGCAGGGTGCAGAAAACCAAAATGAATAGATATTGTAGCGTTCAGAATTGGCTGATTAGTTCAAACGCAACATCAAGGAAATACCACGGAAAGAGGTCACTCTCTTATTGCTAAGAAGAACCAAGGAAAAAAAAGTCACTCTGTTATTGCCCAGAAGAAATACCAGAAGGGAAAGTGAAGCCCAGTTCGCAGAAATTCATTGTAGATGGTGATTTTAATGCCGCGTTACGTCATATAGAGGGGCAAAAAAGTGGAGGCAAAATAACCCACGTTTAAAAGTTATACCATTTCATATCCAGTGCGAGCTGACTAAATGGAATTCTTCTTCACACTTTTAAAAGTTAGTAAAGTATTTTTCGTACGCCGATGTCAGTTTTCTATTATAATTTATGCCATAGCTTGTCTCTGTGCGTACAGTGAGGTCAATTTTCTATTATAATTTATGCCATTGCTTGTCCCTGTGCGTACAGTGAAGTGACAATAAATGTGAAGTGGAATATATATGTATTGGAATGCAGGCACTGTATTATGTGTATTATGTATTATGAGAATTTCCTAGTTTTTTAGGTGATCTTTGTTGGAAATTTTGTGAGGAATTGTTAGATTTTTAGATTTGAGTGATTAGTTTAGTATAAATGTTTTTCAGCTTTTTAGTATGCTGAATCCATTTCTACATTCAAAAATAAATTTTAAACCTAAAAAAAATAATTTCGTACAAATTTATATTGCAGGATTATCAATTAAACAACTCTTTATGAAAAAACCTAACCTTCATTAATATGTAAAGTTCAGATTCATTTAGTACACCTACCTAATGGAAATATGAAACTGTACACAAACCCATTACAGTGTTGAATGTTACTAACAAGTTATCTTTGATGATCTCCTTCTAAATGGACTGATATAATCACAAGTATATTATATTAATGAGGGAAATATGTGTATGAAACAAGTAATGGCTATTGAACAATCTTAAGAATACATTATACCAGGGAAGGAATGATGTGTAAGTGTGAAGAAAGCATAAGTATTGGATAGTGAACAATTTTAAGAATAATACATTATACTCCGTAAGGAATGATGTGTAAGTGTGGAGAAAGAATATATTTATATATAAAAAGTAATTTTGAGATTTTTTTAAAAGAATGTGTAAGCTAGAAGAAATAATATATTTATATATAAAAGTAAGTTTGAGAATTTTTTTAAGAGAATTTATAAAAGTAAAGAAAAGAAAAAGATAGAAATCAAAACTTTATACGTGGAAAATTATAAATAAATGAATTGTATTATATATTTCTATATATATTTTATTTAAAAAAATAATTTTTATAAATATATTAGTATCTTATGGAATATATTGGTAATTTTTTTATAAATAAATGAATTGTATTAAATATTCTTATATATATTTTTCATTTAAAAAAATATATAGTAACTTTTATAAATATATGAATTATATTAAATATTTTTAAATAATATAAAAATTGGTAATTTCTTTTATAAATACATGAATTGTAAGCATTAAGAGAAGTTTTCCAAGATCACCATACTTTTGTTGAGTTAAGATGTTAGGAAGGTTGGTAGTGTGATAAATATTTTGAAAATGAGATCTAATATGGGTATAGGCTAGACAATCTAAGAGAAAGTGCTTTTCATCTTCAACATTCTTAGTGTCACAAATGTGACACGCTCTTTCATCCCATGGCGTTTTAGGAATTGACCGACGCCCAGTTTCACTATGGAGCTCGTGAGAATTTGTTCTTATCTTAGCAATGTTTTTTTTTCTTTACACTTGGCAAAATAGATAGATAATTTTGATCTTCTAGATTAGGG
>JASDQU010817851.1:3144-21586 GCA_032191745.1 Picea mariana
CTTGTTTGTTGGTAGGTTTTCGACCGACTGTTCCTTGTTCCCTACACACACTCGACAAAGTATTTCAGCTATCACTCTGTTCTAACTTCATACTTTGGGGGGCTCTATGTTACACATTATTTTTTTCATCCCTATGACCATTAATGATGTAAACCTATATGTTACCTTCAGAGGGGTCAGTGGCCTGAGTTCCTAAAGAAGGAAGGCAGAAGAACTTTTCCTGATAAAAGAGGTTGCATTCTCCCTTGTAAAAACCCTATAAAAAAGGAAGTTCATAGGTTTCACTATAGGCAGAGTGTGAGAATGCCTAATTCTCATAGGTTGCACCATAGATGGGTTGCGAGAGGTTCGCAGGTTGCACTATGGGCAGGGTGCGAGAATGCTTACACGTGGGAAAAACAAGAGTTTTTGCAAATCCCAGAGATAAAAATACATATTTTTCCACATGTATGCACCTTGCCTACTATACAACATGCGTATATGCAGGCTGCACCACTACAACCCATGTACATCAGGATTTGTGCCCAAAATGGAAAAATGAAGTCAGGTTTCCATGTCACAAGAGGAGATCTATGATCCTTGGCCTTCCATACACTGGAAACATTCCAACTCGACCCTTCAGTTCCATTTGAAGGCTATAAATGGGCCAACTCCGAGCTATGGAGAGGAGAAAGAATTAAACTTTGAGAGCAAAGTTACTCTAGAGAAATTATTTACTTCATATTGAGTCTGAATCCCTTTGTCCTTTAAGTCTGAACATAGTGTTCAACCCCCAAGCTCTTCCCTTATTTAATTGAGAACTTCGTTGTATCTATTCTATGAGCTTGCCTTTGGTGAAGGATTGAAGTGGTGGAGGCCCAGCTGGAAAGAACTTAGTTTCTCGGTTCCAAACTGTGCCAACACAGAAGTCTATAACATTTTCACTTCTGTTGATCATATATTAATAGAAATACTATTTTCCCATCCAATTGATATCTTGCAAATATTTGAATTATTATTCCATGTGTGTGTTTGTCATTTTTATTAATGGATTATGCCATTGAATGTGATAAATTCATATAATATCACCATATTCTTGGTTTTCTTAATTGTTGAGGACTAGTTGCAGGTATATTTCTTTGGATCAAGTGCTCAATGGTGGACTTCATTGAATGTCTGGATGAGGTAGGCCTTGTATCTTTTCTTGCTAGCATATTTATTTACATAGCATACTTGAGAATAGAGTTGATTTCTACAATCATTTTCGTTTGTTGTGGTGTACCCTAGCCATAGAGATATTTTCCTCGTAACAAATATATTTGTACTAGGATAACAAGGTTTGAAGAAGAGTTGCATGTCATATTTACTGAATTTCAAATCATCTACAGGTTACATGTATGCTTTAAAGGTTACTTGATTGGTTATGGTATGGTATACACTTGAGAAGTATGTCTTGTTTATGTTACACCTTGTTGGAGATACTTCACACACACCTAGGAATTGTTTTTCCTAAGGTTTTACCTATGTTTACTATTCATTATTCAGTCTCTTATAGTCTAGGAAGAATAATCCTCTAGGAGAATATTCTCTTTAGTTCACACTTTGATTTGATCAATTGAGTGGACTCTAGATTCCACATTGAGATCATCACCAGCTAATGTGCATTGTCCTTGGTATCATCACCAAAATAGCGCATTACTCATGATTCCCTGATCTCCTCCTCACTTCACTCTGTTTCAGTTAACCGAAGACTGGGAGACTAGTTAACTCAGACTAGGTGGTAGTTAACTCCCATAACTTCCAGAGAAACTAGACTATTGGGTAGTTGTTGGCCCTTGACCAAGTTTTGAGAATCCTTGGTCATGATTGACCTATTTTGTGACTTTGACAGGTTTTCAAAGGCGGAGCACAATTCGAAGCGGAGATCGCGGGATCTCAGGCCCTTTTAGGAATTTTTGGGTTTTGGGTTATGTAACGGGTATGGGAATGTCAGCCCATGGGTTTACCCATGTTTAGGCCCTTTTTGTAATGTATAAATAGAAGTCTAGGTGAGGTAAGAAAGGAGAAGGTCTTTTGGTACCTTGCTAAGTGCTTAGTGCAAGTGTGGATTGTAGATTCTTCGTGCATACAATGTAAGACTTGTAGATATAAGTGCAAGTGATTGTAAGAGACTTTAAAAAGGATTTGTGCTGTAACTCAAGAAAGGAGGATCTAGCGAAGTGCACGCATATCTCATTTCCTCTGTGGAGTGAGATATCATGTCTCTTTGCATGTAGAAGATTGATCGAAGGAAATAAAAGAGAAGAAGAGTTGGTGGACGTAGCCCAAGACTAGGGGTGAACCACGTATATCCTGTGTTGTGGTTTCTTTGTTCTTTATGGTTGTTCTCTTGTTTATGTGATTAAATTATTAGTGCACTGATATATGCTTAGAAGAATATAACATGATAACTTAGTGTTGAACAATGTGAATGAATGCTGGATCTAATCTATGTTGATGTTATTAGTGCTTGAATATATTGAAGCTATGTGAATACTGTGTTGCTATGTTATTAGGGTTTATCTGCACTGTAAACTAATGTTGGATATTAATGAAATATAGCTACTAAGTGCTCTGTAAAGGTGTTGTAATCACAGATTGGTGTCCTAGCTAAGGCTGCAGACATCTGAGTCCTACAACCACCCGTGCCTCTACATCGGGTGAGACTTCATCTGCTTCGCAGGTGTTGCCGAAAGGGTCAGTAGTTAGGGTTTTTTTGGTGTGCTCTTGAGTGTTGAACCTTGGGTCTTCCCCTATGCCAACAAATGCTTCCATTGCTGGGACTGAAATTTTGATTGTTGGGAACTAAAGAAAATAAATCTATGTGCATAGATCTATTGCCCTAGTGCACAATACTCTACTTGACCTGTAAAGCTCTGTGGTAAGAAGAAAAGTCAGATCTGAAGAAAAGAGGTAAGATATTGAAGATTTGTTCTCTGATAAAGGTAAGAACAGTGAAAATTTTTGATTGAAAAGGTAAGATAAGTGGAAATTTTTATTTCAGAAGTATGGATCTAGGTATGTTTGATAAAAAAATTCCTAGCTTGAAAAAAGGGCACAGTTAGATGAAAGAAGGTTTGATATGAGTAGATCTGATAGAAATAATGAAAGATATGTTATTCCTATGCATAGAAAGAATGTTTGGACTAACAAATGGATGCAGTACCCTAGAAATATGTTTTTACAGGATAGCTACTATGATCCTAGTGCACAATATAGGAAAGGTTGGGGATCATTTCAAAGAAAAATAAGATTAACCCTTTGTTATAATTTCATAAGATCGGGACATCTTGCTAAGGAATTACCTAGTAAAAGACCTAATTGTATTTGTTGTCAAGCTATGAATCATGAAGTTTTGGATTGACATAGAATGATTGCTAAGGTTGAAAGAATGAATATGAGATAAGATAACCCTAAGGAAGATCAAGAAACTGAGGCCATGGCAGAACCCCAGAAAGAATTAGAGAATGTATTGCTACAAATGAAAGAAACCCTGAATGATCAAATAAATATCAACTTATTAGAGAGATTCAAAGAAAAAAAGTGCATAGAGACAAGAATAGGAGACTTCGACATTGACTGTGTTCTGGATGAAGAAACACAGGTGAATATCATGATAGAAAGGACTTGGGAATTTTAGGAAATCCTGTTATGATTCCTTCATTGGGGGGAATAGGATTATTTAGAGGAAAGATGATAAACCTATGTGGAAAACTCACCGAGATATCTATGAATGCTCATGGAAATTCGATAGAAGAAGATTTTGAGGTTGTTAAATTTATTGAGAACAATGCCCCATTTTCTATATTACTAGGAAAAACTTGGATTGAGAAAGATCAAGCCAGAAGAAAAGAAGAGGAGGTCTTAGAACAAAAGAAGTAAGAATTAAAATATTTCATGACTAGGAGGATAATGCACTTGATTGAAGAACATGAGAACATATCAAGGCTGTTCAGAACCAGAAACTTGGATGTCGAAGTGGAAAGAACACAAGAAGGCTCACCGAAGATTAGAGAACCTACCCCAGACAGAGACGAAGTATTGGCCTTGAACCCTACGAAAGACCATCAATAATGTGAAGTTACTATGCTAAAAGGAGATAAGAATCAGAATGGAAAGAGGAATATTGAGATAAATATTACAAGGAAGAAGGCTAGAAAGCTCAGTAAGAAGAGACCAAAGATAGAAAAGTTGCAGAAGGTTCCAGAAGGGACTTCACAGAAGGAAGGTTTAAAAAACTGGAATTACATCAAGATATCATAATAGTGCAACATGGAACTTCACCATGGTGAAGCAATATAGTCATTGAAAGCATTATAACTGTTAGCCTGACGCCCTGAATGGTTAGAACAAAAGTTATGGCCTTAAAGCTGGCCATCAGACCATTGGGACTACACCGCAATGGAAAGAACCACATTGATGAAGGCCTCTCATCCATTGGAGAGATCCATTACATCGTGTCTACTTATTCCATTGACTGTTTCACCAAGAACACTTCTTTGAATTGTATCCATGCCAACCCATTACTACCGCACTATGTTTATTGATATAAACACCTGTTTTATTGCTTTGAGAACTCATTCATCCACCTGAGTTATCTGATCTAAGAGTACATGTTGGACGAGCTCAGTTCTGCAGAGAAAGTCATAGAAGAAGTTATAATCGACCTTATGGCCGACAAGGTGATGTTCGTCAGAATTCAAGCTTCATCGACGAGAAGAGTGAAATCTTCCCCATCGACGACTCACAGATCCAGACCATCCTGACCTACAACAGAGAAAATAACCAAGCATTAAGATCACTTGGAAAATGTGAAGTTAATCTCGATTATCCTGCCTGACTACATCCCGCCTCTGGCTAGTGCAGTGAGTCATGGCAGTGTCCTGAGAGACTTTGATTACACCATGGTTACCATGTACCTCCCGAAGGGGATATGTGCAGTTAGAACACAACAGTAAGATCACGATGTTGAAGTTCAGTGACTTCAACCTAGGGGACCGTAATAACTATAGTATGCTCTCTCCTTACAAGTAATTGACTAGGACGAAGGGGAAGAACTAAAAAATAATCCCCCAACCGTGGACTATGAACCTCGCGCAGTCCACCCTATTGAATGTGATGAAGATTCTGCACTTTGGAAGGCACCAGGAGGTTAACGCATGCATTAAGATCTTGCTATCATGTTACCATGGTGGCTATCTATGGATAGATAGACACATCACATTTGATCCAACGTTGATCCATAGGATCATCGGATTGAGCATGCAGGGACCCAACCCACATGACTTCTACCCAGGGAAGGCTATAGATCATGCATTAGCATATAGGATCAAAGACACATATGGTGATGTAGAAAAGGGTACGTGAGGCTACAAGGTATCTTCCATCCATAATGGCGTAGTGTGCCTGGCCTGCCAGCTGATCGTAGGAAATATCATGAGAAATAACAGACCTACATAGGTCATAGGATTCATTGTTGACCTCATTGGGAAATGTGTAGAAGGACTCCATATGAACTGGGTGAAGTACCTGGTCAACCAGCTAGAATTGGATTGTCACGAAGCTCAGGATCAGGGATATGAGTTCCACTTTAGCTGGATTTTGATCCTCATAGTGTTTACTTCTTGGGAAATGTTGGAAGGTGTGACCTTCCCAAACATTGAGCCATTTGAACCACTCGTTGCGAAGTTCACCACACTCTGGTACTCGAATGATATGGTAAAACATTGGCAATCGAACGCAGTATTCCATACATACTATGTGTCGTTGAAGAGGGCCATCGAATTTGTCCCTCGCATGATTCCAAACACCTTGTATTGGTTCATACATATCATGAAGTTCCACATAGATCGACACTTTATTTATATCACTACACGCCCAGACGAGCATAAAGAAGAGCTTCATTCATACTATAAGCTCACAGAGGAAGACATTGAGGAGATAACCAAGGACTGGTTGGAAAACCTCCTTATCCCTGCTGACCCTGCAGAAATGTCTGATCCAGAACTAATTGGCAGCTCGAAGGCCACTCACAAATAACATGACACACCTGGAACCAACAGAAGAAATAAGACCAAAGAAGTACAAAACCCGAGCAGTGCATTAGATGAAACTGCTTCATTATCACCTGGACGAGGAGGTGATGATTAATTAGATAGAGAAGAGACCAATGAAAAAGAAGATCAACAGAAGCAAGGTGAATTAAATATGCCTAGGGATCCTGTTGATGAGGTTGATCCCTCAAAGAAAAGAAAGGTTTCCCCCATGAAACCCACCTCATGGAATAAGTCAAGATCGAGTAAAACCACGATGCGAACTGTGCTCATGGTCATTGACTTCAACTTCATCATCACAGTTGTAGCAGATGCCTCACAGGACATCTTTTAGAAACACAAAACCAAGAAAGAAGAGATGTATGACATAATCGAGGTTGAACTTAGAGGGGTACAATAGGCCCTTCAATCCAGCCACACAGTATCCATTGCACCCTTGCCTTAAGAAGCAGCAGAGTTGGGAGATGAGCCTACCCAACTCTGCAAACTAGTTGATGTGACTTAATCTCACCTTCATCATGCATAGGAAGAAATAGAACAGGCCACAGAGGCCCTAAAGAAAGTGAAAAAAGAAGTCATATAGCAACGCCAATTTGCACAGCAGGAGAAGGTTTCTCTCCAAACAAAGTTTGAAGAGGAGAAATGACAAATCTAGCAAGAGAAAGAGCAGTTGCTCGTAAAGCAGATCGAAGTCAAAGAAGCAGTCAGTAGAGCACTTCGCTCTATGACAGGCTTAGAGAAAAAAGAGGAAGAACCAGTAGATCATCAAGTAGTGCAGCTTGTGGAATCTATACAATAGCTTCAACAGAGAATCACAGATCTGGAGCTACAAACAATGCCCTGCACTCCACAGGATTTATGAGATCACATAGAAGAAACTACTCGAAGCACAATTGAGAGAATCAAGGCCCTCACCATGGAATGTAAACAACTAAGTCATCACAGAGCCTTGACTTATGAGAGAATCACTAAGGATCATGAATTGAAGTCACTAGAGTCACATATCCAAGAGGCAAATTAGTAAGCAGAAAAAATACAGGTGCAGTTGAATTCCCTGTCAACAGTTGAGAGGATGAAGTGATCCCAAGAACAGCGCACTGCTCAACAGTAGGCCCACTCCATTGAAAGAAAAGTCATGGAAGTGACTTAGAGGCTCCAACCAATATAGAATGAGGCTTGCCAAATGTTTGTGGAGATTGAAGGCTGAGGCAAAGAACTGGAGCAAGTCATCACTGCAACTAAACAACGCTTGGAGGGACTTGTCAATGAAGCAGTTATCCAAGAGTTCATCGAGTAGGAGGTTGTGGCCTAGCAACAAGTCAAAGTAGCTTGAGCCAAGCTCGAGGATTTCGAAGAAGAGATACCCAGATCAGAGTGACTCGGGATGAGTCACAGGTGAGTGTTGGGGGCATTTTGGCCCTTGACCAAGTTTTGAGAATCCTTGATCATGATTGACCTATTTTGGGACTTCGGTAGGTTGTTGAAGTTGGAGCGCAAGTTGAAGCGGAGATCATAGGATCTCGACCCCTTTCTAGGGATTTTTTGGTTTTGGGCTATGTAACGGGTATGGGAATGTCGGCCCATGGGTTTACCCATGTTTAGGCCATTTTTGTAATGTATAAATAGAAGTCTAAGCGAGAAGGTATTTTGGTACCTTGCTAAGTACTAAGTGCAAGCGTGTATTGTAGCTTCTTCGTGCATACTGTGTGAGAATTATAGAGCTAAGTGAAAGTGATTATAAGAGACTGTGAAAAGACTTTGTGCTGTAACTCAGGGAAGAAGGATCTAGAAAAGTACGTGTTGATCTTCTGTCCTCTGCAAAGTGATATCTCATGGCTCTGTGCATGTAGAATATTGACAGAAGGCAATAAAAGAGAAGAAGAGTTGGTGGACGTACCCCTAGGTTGGGCGTGACCCATGTATATCTTGTGTTGTGGTTTCTTTGTGCTTTATGGTTGTTCTCTTGTTTATGTGATTAAATGCTTACTGCACTGATATATGCTTAGAAGAATCTAACACGATAGCTTAGTGTTGAACAATGTGAATGAATGTTGGATCTAATCTATGTTGATGTGCTTAGTGCTTGAATATATCAGATCTATGTGAATACTGTGCTGCTCTATTATTAGGGTTTATCTGCGCTGTAAAATAAGGTTGGATATTAATCAACTATAACTGCTAAGTGCTATGTAAAGGTTTTGTAATCATAGATCAATTTTCTAGCTAAGGCTACAAACATCTGAGTCCTGCAACCACCCCTACCTCTACCTTGGGTGAGACTTCATCTACTTCGTAAGTGTTTCTGAAAGGGTCGATAGTCAGGGTTTTGTTAGAGTGCTCTTGAGTGTTGAACCTTGGGTCTGCCCCTATGCCAACAATAGTTTATTCCTGTAACTACTCGTGTGTGTCCAAATCACTCTATACAACCACTATGGCACATTGGATTCTCCTCCAATGCACATTAGTTGAGTTGTACAGAGTATATCATGTGTAAATTATCATTCATTCAGTTGGTTAATGAGAATTCTTCCATTCTTTCTCTCCTGCTTCTCTTTTCTCATATTTTCTCTACAAATTGTGCATGTCATTTTCTAGGTAGATATATTATGTGTAGGTTCAACACATTTACATGGTATTAGAGCTGACGGATTTATAGGAAAATGACACACCAAATTCTTTTTGCAGGTACCGAAGATTGAAGACAACAGAAATATGGAATTTCCAAAAGAATTCATTCTTACAACATACAATTTATTTGCATGGAAAGAGAAGATGATAGTGCATATTCAAGGAAAAGGATCATACAGGTTAACCATGGACACAGATATCAAACCCACATCAACCATAGAAAAATCCAAGTATCTGAATCGAATCAATGAAGTGTTTGGAAGTATTTGCAGTCTCATTTATCCTGAACGCCTCTTTCACATATCCTCCTATAAAATCCCCAATGAATCCTGGACCACCATGGAAGGGATTTTTGGAAAATGGGATGAGATGAGGGGACACATGCTCAAGGTTGAACTTCTCACATTGGATCCAAAAACTTTTGACAATATCGAATATTTCTTTACCAAATATAGGGATTTGTTGTCGCAACTCAAGGCTTGCGGGGTTGATAAATATAAGGAGGAGAAACAAATCGTTATTACCATTCTCTCCAAACTTGGTTCGGAATACTCATTTTTTGTATCCACATTTCATTCAGTTAGGCTTGCCTCTACAGCTACCTAGAAAATTCCTTCTCTTGAGGTCTTTATCGAGTCTCTAACGCACGAGCAGAACAAGCTCATCAACATGGAAAAAATCAAAGGCCCAAAGGCATAGGAACTTACTGTGCATGATGGTAGTGGTCATAAAAACCAGAAATATAAAGACAAAGAAAAAAGGAAATCACATCGAAATCCAAAGAAGGAAGGGTACTCAAAACCCTTCAATGATGCCTCCGGATCCAAAGGTGGAAAGGGAAGAAAATGGGAGAAATGCAGTTATTTCCATAAAGGATTCCATCCAGAATCCACATGTATGAAAAAAAATATAGATCAAATGGCCCAAATACTTCAACAAAACAACCTTGTAGATCACATCCCCAAGGGTTCCAAGAAGAAGAAGCCAAAAGATCAGAATCCCAAGAAAGGCAATTTTAGCCATGCTTTGATTTCCATCAACTCCTCTCTCGATGATTGGATTGTAGATTCAAGAGAATCACACCACATGGAAGCCAAAAAATAACTCTACTCTTCATTGGACACATGAAAAGGTCCTCCTATTCTGATGGGGGACAAATCTCAGGTCAAGCTCACTGGCAAAGGAAAAATTGAACTCACAAACGGAAGCTTCAAGAATGTGCTACATGTTCCCCCAAAAAAATTCTATCTTCTCTCTGTGTATCAAATGAAAAGCTTCAGCACCGTAAAGAGATTCATATTCACACCTAATTTTATGGATATATATGACATGCAAACCAATTCCAAATTTTCTACCGGTGAGGTAAATCATCAATCCAAAATCTACACATTTTCTGAATTTATTGAACTAGATTATGCATTACTTCTTACCCATGTTGATGAAAGTAGTAGGATATTGCATGAAAGTTTCATGCATTTAAATTTCATATATATGAAACAAATTATAAAGTAGAGAATGGTTGATGGTCTACCTAACATCCACTTCTCCAAAGGAATTTGTGAGGGGTGTGTTCTTGGAAAACACCCTCAAGAGAAATTCGACAAAGGAAGACTCATAAGGCTTGCTTTCCTTTAGATTCAATCCATAGTGACCTCATGGGCCATTTTCCGCATCCATCAATCAATAAAGCAAGGTACATGCTCATTTTTGTTGATGATTTCTCACGCTTCATGTGGATTTTCTTTCTTAGGAAAAAAACAGAGGTCTTTCAACACCTCAAAGATTTCAAATCCCTTGTTGAAAAATAGTCAGGAAAGAAGATAAAAGTCCCCCGAATATATAATTGGGGAGAGTATGTCAAC
Organism: Picea mariana; assembly: GCA_032191745.1. NCBI lineage: Eukaryota > Viridiplantae > Streptophyta > Pinopsida > Pinales > Pinaceae > Picea > Picea mariana. Next base: position 13,706 of record JASDQU010817851.1, read on the forward strand.
CATAAGATACAAAATCTTTGTCATGAGGCCAAGAGTTAGTTGCAACACACAGTTCCTTATACTCTACATAAAAATGGAGTTGTTGAGCAAAAAAATAGATCTTTGAAAGAGATGGCATCTTGCATGCTACATGCAAAGTCACTTCCACATATATTATGGGATGAAGCACTTAATTGTGAAATGTACATACAAAACTTATCTCCCCATATATATTTCAAGGATAAGACCCCCTAAAAGGCTTGGATTGACCTCAAAATAGAAGTGAACCACTTTTGCGTATTTGGTTCTCGTGCATCGCCCATGATTCTCTCTGAGAAGAGGAAGGCACTTGATCCACAAAGCACATAGTGTATCTTTTTTGGATACCCTGATGGTGTGAAGGGATACAGACTCATTGATCCCTCCTTAGATCAACTCATCATTGAGTGTAGTTTCCAATTCAAGAAAAGTATCTCACATGTACCTCAATAGCGGCATGCAGACACTTTTGTTCTTCCATCTGTCAGAAATGATGAGCAAGCACATGCAGACTCTTCTTCAAATGAGAGTTTTGATTCATAGGATTTAGATGATTCAGATATCAAGTCATTATAGTCATATGAAGAGTCAGTGCATGCAGATGAAGATGTAGAGCCAGAGTAGAGGCCCAAGTGGGCCAAGACTACTCTTTAGGATGTAGTATATCTTGTTGGGGATCCAACTAATACTAGGAGGACTTAATATAATCCTCCTCTTGAACTAGCTTCAATTGAACCAATGCCACCTAGGCATATTTTCTTGGTTCAGTCTTCGGATCCATAGTCCTATGGAGAGGCTGATAGAAATCCCTTTTTGGAATCCTCCATGTAGGAGGAGTACAACTCCCTCCTCGAGAACCAGAATTCAGATCTAGTTCCCCTTCCTTGAGGAAGAAAACTTGTAGGTGAAGATGGTTCTATAGGACCAAGAGCGCAGCAGATGGAAAATTTAGTAGATAGAAATCTAGGCTAGTTTCCAAAGGCTTTCATCAAGTGCACAACATTGACTATGATGAGACCTTCGCTACATTAGCGAAGATGGATTCCATACATTTGGAACTTTCCATTGGAGTAGCCAAGGGATGGGAAGTCCATCAGATGGACATGAAGAATGCATTTCTTCATGATGATATCTTTGAGGATATCTATATGGAGCAGCTCCAGGGATTTGTGCAAGATTCATATTTGGTCTATTAACTGAACAAGACTCTTTATGGCCTCAAGCAAGCTCCGAGGGCATGGTATGCCCAGATGGACTCCTACTTGTTGTCACAAAGCTTTGTACATTGTAAGTGAGACCTGAATGTTTACATGCTTAGGATGGTTGATTCACTTCTACTCCTAGTTCTGTATGTTGATGATTTGTTGATCATCGGTTGCTCGACTTCAGCAATTCCTGTAGTCAAGAGGATTTTGCATGACAGGTTCTTGATGATGGACATGAGTCTGCTACATTTCTTCCTTGGACTCGAGATCAATCAGGATGCATCAGGGATCAAACTATCTTAGTCCAAGTATGCATGATATCTCCTTGAGAGATTTCACATGACAGATTGCAAGTCTGCTCTGACTCATTTCCTATCAAGAATCAAACTTGAGGATGGAGGGGACACTCCACTGGTGGACAACACACTATACATACGACTATTAGGGAGATTTTTTTATTTCACACGCTCTCAACCAGACCTCTCCTATGTAGTTGGAGAAGTCTACAGGTTCATGCAAGATCCACATGAGCTACACTAGAAGGTTACAAAGTTTATCCTTCGATACATATAGGGCACCATCACCTTTGGAATTCACTATGAAATGGACTCTACATTGGACCTCATCAGTTTCACTGATTCTGACTAGGTTGTCGATAACATTGATCGTAAGTCCACATCTAGTTACTCACTTAGTCTTGGTTCTGGGCCTATCTGTTGGTCGAGCAAGAAGCAAGTTGTTATTAATCTATCTGTTAGGATATTTAGACACTTAGGAGTTAGTTAAGATCTACTTGGTCTAATGTGTTGTTAGGTAAAAGTGTGTTTCTTAGTGTGTTTCTTTAGTATGCATTAGTATGCATTTGTAGTTATGAAATCCGATGGTCACAATATGTTACTGACATAGAGTGATCTGACAATTCATACTCTCCTTGATCTTAATGACCATTGATCTGTGGCTTAACACCCAATTGGTCCATGATCTCTATTTAAAGAACAAGGAGGTTCATTTTCTGATGATCGATTGTGAGAAACTCTATAGTAAAATCTCTTCGTAATCTTTTTATTTTACATTAATAAACTGCTCCAAGTGGCCGCGTTGGTTGGGGCCGTGGATGTTTTCCCATAGGGGTTTTACCACTTGAAAATACCAGTGTGTTGATATTTGATATGTTTATGTGAGTGGTTACTGAAGGTGTTCGTCCTCTATTTGAATACCTTTGTTTTCGAACATGGTATCAAAGCCTGTTTGAAGACCCACTCCTGTTGTAGATTGAGATTGTGAAGTCGAGTTGCCTCATCTCCATTTTATGTCATTTTCGTACATTTATGGGATGAGAGGACTATTCCATTGTGTCTAGAGCACTCGTTTCATTTAGGAACACTTTTTGTTTCACTCGAAAAGGTTTCCATTTTCCCAAGATACGACCATTATAGTTAGATCCAGAGGTATAAAGCTTGAATATGCATTTTTTTAAATTTTTGCAAAGTAGTATTTTGGTTTTATTTCGGTTTTGTATTATTTATTTTTGGGTTGCTACTCTTTTAGATGTGCATATTCTCTTTTCCCCATTCCCTGTGCAATCTCAAAAAATAATAAATAGATAGGAAAATGTACATCTTCCGAGTAAGCTAACTGAGATCTAACCCTTCTTGTCATCGAGAAGAAAAGTTATTTTCTTGTGTGAAAAGAGCTTTTTTTGAGCATGCTCTCCAAGGCCGTCTTCCACAACAACAACAACAACACCCCCAATCCTCCTTTTGAACATTACAATATGTTTTGTTATGTCTTGAGTTCAAGTCTCTCTTTTGTTACTTTTTTTTGAAAAACTTCATGCTAAAATTGTAAAGTGTATTTCACTTCAAGTATAAAACTGAATCACTATAAGTAGCTTTAATATTTGATTTTAGAGTTATTTATTTTTCATGCAACTTTTCTATTATAAAGTAACTTCATTGTAAAAGTGATTCCCACTTCTCTTTATAAAAGTGGTCACTTCATAAAGCAGCTTACACTATCACATGGTCAATTGGTTATCGTTTATGCTTTTTTTTTAAAGGGCATAACTCTCACATCGAAAGTCCGTTTTCAGTGCAATTTTTTTTTAAAACCGCATAAATTTTCAAGATCTTTCCATCCAGATCATCAGTTTCAGTTTTTAAATCCAAATTATTTACATATTTAATAGGGATTCTATAAGTAATGTCTTTCTTACCAACAACAACTACTTCCAGTGGAAATCTCATATGAAAGATTTACTAAGAAGTAAAGGCATCTACTGGATTACCTTGGGAAAGGAAAAAGTACCCACCGATGATGATAAGAAATCCAAATCGGATAATAGGAGTGACGAAGCACATGGACTAATCCGAATGTTCATCTCTCCTGATTTAAGGTACCAACTTCAAGAAATTGATGACCCCAAAGAAGCTTGGGACAAGATTGAATATGTGTTTGGTAAACTCAATATTATTCGAGAACAACAGTTATAAAATCAAATACTGACCTTGAGTCCAAGTGATTTTTCTTGCCTTGGAGACTATCTATCTAAGTTTAAAACACTCAGAATTTTATGTGAAGAATGTAAGATAAAAATGGAGGAAAAACAATGCATATATATTATTCTTTCTAAGCTAGGTAGTGAATATTCTATGTTTGTATCTACCTTTTATGCCATGAGAGAGGATCTAGGGAAATCTTATGAAAAAACCACTCTTGAATCATTTTGTGCTACTTTGATTAGAGAGGAAGATAAGCTTATACAACTTGGAGTGATCAACACTATAGGTACCTCTAACAAAGCCTTAGTTGCCCAACAGAAAGATAAACCCAAGTATCCCAAGAAGTAACATCCTCGCTACAACAACAAGAAATATAAGGGTTCCAAACCCACTCATACAGCTTTAGCTCCTGATGGTGACAAAGGAGAAAAATATAAAAATAAGAAGACTAACATACATTGCAACTTTTGTGATAAAGATGGTCATGATGAGTCCAAATGTTTCAAGAAGATGGCATCTTTAGAATGAGCGATGAAGAAACACAACATCAATATTGATTCTACTTCTTATTCCTCTTCTCATGGACATGCACTTTCCGCTTCTGGTTTATCCTTCAACACAAATTCTACTTCTTCTTCTGATGAGTGGCTTATTGATTCAAGAGCATCTTATCATATGGCTAAGGATAAAGCCATATTTTCTGCTCTAAATGAATGTAACACCAAGAAAATATTTGTTGGTGATGATAGATCTCTTAGTGTCGTAGGATCTGGAATAGTTCAAGTAGATAATGGTCATTTCCATGATGTATTATGTGTTCCGAGTATTTCTTGTAACCTTCTATCAGTATATCAAATCACTCATTCAAGTGAAGGTAAAACCATAAAGTTTTCACCTCACCAAGTTGTAATCAAGGATCTAAATGATCCTAAGTATGTTCTTGCAACTGGAATTGCTGATGATATTACCAGGTTATACAAGTTTGACAACTTTGCATCATCAACTTTTTCATCGGTTTTTGTTGCTCATAGCAATGACTTGAGCAAAATTTGGCATGAGCGGTTTCGTCATCTAAATTATCACTCATTTTTGCAACTATGTAGTCAAAGGATGGTGATTGGTCTTCCTCTTTTCTCATGCAGAGATGGTGTTTGTGCCGGTTGTGTTCTCAGAAAACATCATCAGGATAGTTTTGACAAACATGCCTCTTGGCATGCCTCGGGCCCTTTACAACTTGTTCAAAGTGATTTGTGTGGTCCATTTTATTCTCCTTCTTTTTCTGGGTGCAAGTATTTCTTAACTTTCATTGATGATTTTTCCAGACATACTTGGGTTTACTTATTAAAACTTAAGAGCGAAGTTTTTGACAAGTTTTTGGCCTACAAGACCCTTGTAGAAAATCAATCTGGACATCAAATTCAAAAGTTAAGAACAGAGAATGGAGGCGAATATGTGAACAATAATTTTACAAGTTACTACACTACACAGGGCATCAAAATGAAACACATTGTTCCATATACACCACAACAAAATGGTGTTGCTGAGAGAAAGAACCACACATTAAAAGAAATTGCTAATTGTATGATCAAATCTAAGGGATTAAGTCTAAAGTATTGGGAGGAAGCAATCAACTGTCAAAATTACATAGTCAATCACACTTCCATAAAGGCTCTTAAAAATATAACATCGGAAGAAGCTTGAACTAAAATTAAACCAGATGTAAGTCACTTATGTGTATTTGGTAGTATAGCTTGCGCTCACATTCCTGATGAGAAAAGAAAAGCATTGTAGCCTAAAAGTGAGAAGTGTATATTTGTTGGTTATTCTAAAGATGTAAAAGGTTATAGACTTCTTCAACCACATTGTAATGAAATTATTCTTAGAACAGATGTTAAATTTGATGAAAATCTATTGGCCTATGAGCCTAATTCAGTGGTTGTGCCTTCTTCGACCTATGAGCCATCTTCGACGTTTGTGCCTTATTCTGTTCCTATTTTGGTTTCTTCTTCAGATGATGATAGTGAGGATGAAAATCCACCTCCAAATACTAACCTTCCTCCAGATGAGTCCTTTGAACCTAAACATGCACCAACTCCATCACTTCCTAGATGGGTCCGTTCAACATGAGAAGAAGTTGGTGATCTTGTCGGTGATCCTTCAGATCAGCGTTGAACACGTTCATAGTTCTAACGAACCTCTTCTCTTTTGGCTCAAGTTTCAGAGATTCATGATCCAGAGACATTTGTAGAAGCTTCAGGTCATCCAGATTGGGATACAACTATTGAAACAGAGCTTAAAATCTTTTATCCTTAAGGCCTAGATTTTTATTTTTTGTGTTTTTAAGGTTTCAGCTTTCCTAAAACAAGAATTTCATCATTTCTAAATTCGCGATAACTTTTTATCGTTTATTTTTGGATAATGAATGGAAAAAAGTTTACAAAATATAAGTTTTCCAACGTTCTTTTGAAAAATTATTTAAAACGGGTTGTAATTTTAAATTTGCGATTTTTTAATTTAAACGTTAAAGAAATTGGGATTCGAGATTTTTTGCAAACAAATGTTTGATGCAAATTGAATCACGAAACCCCAATCCCCGATTTCCTAAAACATTGGAACCCTAATCTAAAAATGAATTAGTTTAATCTTTTCTAAGAAAGGTTTAAAGTTAACATAATTACGTCGCGATTGCGCAATTTCAGGGATTCGACTTCATTGGTAACATACTTCTCGACATCCAGATTTCCGAAATCCTGATATCGTCTAATCTCAATTAATTAATGAAATAAAAAACGTTTAAATCTTAATTTAAACATCGCGATTTCGCGATTTCGGCGATCGGATTTTTTCGACGACATACCTTTTGACATCAAGATTTTCGAAACCTCGAAAAGTGATGTTTTCAGATTTAATTTATAATTAACACTAATTAATCTTCTTTCTAAAACAGGTTTAATGGTAATCATTCTTTAAGTGTTCATTAATGCTTCATTTTCCGATTAAGTAAGTTTCTTGTTTTATTTGAAAAACTGAGAGTGCCTAAGTACGGATATTAGAAGCGTATCTCGGTAAAATATCTTTTGCATTAAGATATTTAATTTCACGACAGTTGTGCAAATCTCGTCATTTTTAAAATATATTCTAAGTAAACGTTCGAACGTCTATATTTACATTTTAAGCTGAGCTTATTCATCCACTTTTTGTGACAAGTTTTCAAGTCAAACCCAGAGCCATGGCACCTAAAAAAGCACCAAAGAAAAATGAAGACACACACGAAGGTGATATTATCTCTGATACTACTCCACATTCCATAAAATCCATTAAATCATGGACTCAAATTTCTGAATTGCTGGAGTACAAGCTACAGAATGCTAACCCTGATTCTGAAAATCATCTCCAGGACATTGTTGAGTCTGAACTTCATAAGGTTGTTGCGCATCCGAGGCTAGTGGCATATACTGATATGGTTGGCTAGGCTCTGTATAAGGTAGATATTCCAACAAGGAGCATTCAGAACAAGCAAGGAGCTATCATCGGCTCATTCAGGCCTGAGCACATTCAAGTAATGTATAAACTCTCACCGAATCATAAACACACCTTTAATGCTGAATTTTTAGCTGAGTTTCAAAGAAAAGAATGTATTGAGGCAGACTGGACATACCCCGACATGATTAGAGGATGGGAAAGGTCTGAAGCAAAGTTTAGGGCTAATACTCATGGGATTTATGCTACAGCTTCCTTAAACGAATATATGGTTTATATAGCTATGATGTTATGCAGACTTTTCAGGAGAAAAGATCCCTGTCACTTTCATGCAGACTGGGTACCCTTCTTAGATGAAGTTTCAGAAGGAAATGGTTTTAACTGGCATAAAATGTTGTCGGATAACCTAACGCAAGAAATTTTAAATTACAAAGCAGCCAAGTCAAAAGGACAACTAGTGTCTTTTTATATGTCTGCATACATTATGGATGCAATCTGTTTTATGACCCCCTTTCCATTAATGAATTGGAGTTGGAGAATTTCTTGCCCAGAGCCTGTTCATAAATATCACTCAGCCCTTTGGGAAGAAAATGCTAAAGAGGCATTTTATGAGGTTTGTCATTTTTTCATTATTCCTATGCACAAATTATTTTTTGGATGCGAACCCCCTCGCATTT
>JASDQU010817853.1:8628-19893 GCA_032191745.1 Picea mariana
GTGTGTGTGTGTGTGTGTGTGTGTGTGTGTGTGTGTGTGTGTGTGTGAAAATATCTAAAAGGGGGGAGATTGTATTAGTTTCGAACAACATAAAAAAAATGTCAGAGCATTACGTCAAATTCAAAATTCAAAATTAAATGGGTGAGCTTTAAAACTGCTCATCCCAAAAACAAAATTACCTACTAGATGAATAGAAAAGAGTTTTAATACAACACTTTGACCAAAATTCCTTTCTGCATATACTCTATAGAAAATCCCCAAAACGCAAATGCAAAAACAAGTCATAATCTAGATGAAAAAGGAGATATACCTTCGAGAGAGACCATTAACTAGAACCTGGAGTAGGGACGTTCAGGTCCAATTGAGGAGGCAGCTGGACTGGAGAAATAGTTGTTTTGGAGATGTCATGATATGACAAGGGTGGCAAGCCATGGAATGGCTTGAGGCACAATTCTTTTATCTGCTACTATAGAGTCGTGCATTCATCATGGAGTTGTTGGATGATTTAGCATTGTTGCGTCAAGACCTCTAAAACCATTAGGACCTGGGACAAGAGTCCACTGAATTGGATTTGCGGTGAGTGAATGTTAGTGTGTAGGTCCCCTATTTCTTCTTCCATAAAGTCTAACTACTTGCTCCAACGCCCTAAGTTTCCTTCCACCATGAGACCCAGCGACCATAGGGAGGAATGAGATAAGTAGAGAATAACACTTGGTAAGTAGCCAAAGGAGTCACCCATCAAGCCTAGATTTCCATAATGCACAATAGTGTTATTCCTTAAACATAAATCCACACAAGTTAGGGCTATTGCAAACAAACATATCACTGCACTCGAAATCCACCAAGACCATGATTGTAGGTACATGAATTAACATCCATGATGGTAGTGTCCTTCCCACATGCTCCAGGAAGTGAATGGGAAAGTGAGGGATAAGACAACACAGTACATGTGTATTTAAGGAATTCATTGGAAGGTGAATGAATTGCACGTGGATCAACACTCATCTCATGTGGCATCCTTGTGTCTTGTGTGGAAGTAGTATTGTGCCAATTTAATATATCAACCATCTCAATGATCAATATATATAATAATAAATGGGAATCTCGATGATGATAGAGGCCCCTTTTTTTGTAAAATTGTAACCTAGAGTGTGAGTGAATCGGATATGCAAGAAGAAGAGGGACTTGTTGATCGAAATGACCCCAATTGGTTGCCTAATGTTCTGATTCTCAAATTGATCTAATTCCATGTTGTTGGACCTAAAGACATGAAAGAACTTGATCTTGCGGAAATCCTGAATTTCATTTTGAATTATCAGAAATATGGATCTAAGGTGGATGTTGTTTGGGAGAGTTTTGTTCCTTTCATGCATGAATCAGGCGTTGCAACCTATTACTCTGGTGCTGCAGACTGGTTTAAGAGGAGGGTTGGAGGTTTGATAGCTTGCAGATATCCTTGTTCAAATCCACAGACATCTGCATCAAGCTCGGCTCTACCAAGTACTCAGTTAGAGTTTTCATCATGTTTGAGGGTCGAGAAAGGGGTTTTGGTTGGCTTTCCTATTGGCGTTGCGAACTATCCCATTCATTTTGCTGACAGATTTCAAAATCGTTTCCATTATTCTCTAAACCTTTCTCATTAAATCATATCACCTCTACACTTCAACCATCTTTCCCACAGTTCAAATTTCACCTGATTCACTCATTTTCTCCAGCGTTGTGAACCCTCAATTCCAGGCGCTGCAAACAGGGCATTGTGAACCCTCTGTTCCAGTGTTATTAAAACCCCATTTACTGCATCTTTACAAGCTCAACTTTTGAAGGATAAATCTACACCCCTCCTAAGATTGAAGTATGTGTTTGATCAGTTGTTGAGCCAATTCTAAAAGATTGCATGCACTATCATGTGTATCAAATGATATTTAAATTAATGATAACACCATGTTTAAGATGAGAATTTGCTTGCACTTCCTTTATTTCAACTCCTAGTTCTTATTCATTATGGTTTCTGATTGAAAGAGTATCTTCTCTTTACCTCTTGCGTATGGAATAAAATTCATGAAAAATTGTTTAATGCTAGCCTATTGAAAACAATTTTGTCATCAAATATACTAATCTTTTGTTTTCATTCTTTTCACACATATAGATACCATTAAAACTCTGAGAAAAAAAAAAGTCAACAAGACAAAAGTCTCACACAGGAGGGGAGATTGTAAGGACACAATCCTATGACATGCAATTGCTTGATTCTGAACCATTGATCAGATAAGCCTTTCAAAGAGTAGGCTGCATCAATTTCTATCAAAAGATGCAGAAGCGGAATCTAGAGCTAGCCAAGAGAAAATTGGACATGTTGTCCAAGGTTGCCACCAGGAGAAGCTCCAGGATTAAAAAATGAAGATGTTGAACCCCCATAATCAGCATCAATTTTGGTCAATTTCTTGTTTCATACATTTTACAGATTTTGGTTATTGTTATGTTTTGCAAACCATGATTATCTGATTGGGTGCTTTATTTTAATCGATATTATTAAGATTATAAAGTTTACAACATTTTGGGACACTTGAGACAGTTTTTGGAGGTGTTAAAACATTGGAAAAGTGAAACAGTCTGCTACAGGAAAGTTCGCAACACCGGCGCTGCGAACTGGTAATTTATGACAGTTTGTTAGGAATTAACACACAACTAAGGATTTTTTTTCTTGTAAATTTTGATTCTCATATAGGTTCCTCTTAAATGTGTTGTGGCAGACAAACATGGTGTTTTTGACTTGCTGACAAAAAATCAGCCCGAACCAGTTTGTATTTTGGGAGAAAATACAAAATCATGACCTACATGAAAGTTCACAGCGCATGTTGTCATAAGTGCTGCGAACTCTAACAATCTGACTAATTCGAGCCATAGGAAGGATGTAAGCTATCAGGGAAGGTTATAAGGGTATCCTAGGAGTTATTTGGACATGAGGGACATGTGTTCCATCTCCATATCAAGTAGCATGACCTGTTTCAAAAGGCATTTATCACAATAGACAAGATCCCTAAAAGTAGGATTTTGTTAGGTTTTTGTTGGAATTATTTGTAACAAGACTCCTAAATGGAGGAGGATCATATGTATCTCCTTGGTTTTGACCTCCTTAGGGTAGATAGAGATCATTCACTATATATGAAATTGTTTTTTGATAGGGAGAGGGTTAGATTCATGATCCAAGAGAAAATAAATCTTGAGGAGCAGTTTAGTTGCTCAAATGTAAGACTGAGGGCCTGTTATAATTAGCATTTCTGCTATTGAAGACCCATGAGAGCTGTGATTTTTAGATTGTAATTCTTGTGTTTTATATATCTTCTTATTTGAATATATTGCAGATTTTAGGATCAAAGGTTACCAATGATTTATGGATCCCTAAGCAACAGAGGATCTATTGTAATCTTTCCCATCAATGATTGTTTTATTCAAGTATTTTTTTTATTTATTAAACTGAGAGGATATTTGTTTAGTGAACATTCTATCTTATTTTTTCCTTCTTCATTATTTTACCTATCATCATATGATCTTGTTGTATGATGAGCAACTTTAATTCCTTCGATGAGATCCATTGCCCAATGGCCCATCACCGATCTGCAATAACTTCTCTGTATTTTCATTTATTTTCAAGTCTTGTTGATCCATCCAAGTTTAAACCTGATTTAATCATCCAATTCTATGTTAATAGGCTCACCTCACTTGCATTCTAAAGGTGACTCCTAGAGAGATAACACCAAGCTTGACGAAAATCTTGAAGGAGCCAATGAATTTCGAGCATGGAAGTACAAAGTGATGCTCATTCTAGAAGAGAATGACCTTGTAAGTTTTGTTGAATGAGATAATGAAGAACCAGAGGAAGATGTGGCCAAATCCAAATATAAGAAGGATCTAATCAAAGAAAAGATGATTATTTCTGATTCCATCAAGAACCATTTGATTCCTCGTGTCTCAACATTAAAAACCCCAAAGCAAATGATGGATGCCTTATCCCATCTATTTGAATGCAAGAACATCAATCGGAAAATGACCTCAAGGAAACAACTAAAGAATGTGAAGATGCAAAAGTTAGAAACCATTCAATGTTACTTCATAAGAGTGTCCCAGAATAAAGAAAAAATGGAAGCTATTGGAGACTCAATCGAAGAAGATGAGATAATGATGACCACATTAAATACCAAATTCTTGGGAATTTTTCATCCAAGGAATATTCTCTAGAATAAATTTAACTAAGTTCAACAAGTTATGGGAAGACTTTACTCAAGAATAATATAGGTTAGATGCAAGAAAGGAAAATATAGAGAACAATGAAGACCAAGAACTAGCAATTCACGCAAGAAAAGGAAAGAACAAGAAATAATTTCACTCTCACAAAATATTTCAGAAGCCTCACAAAAGACAGGACTCTCATAAAGACCTCTCAAGCTTCAAATGATTCATTTTATAGAATATGGGACATATTGCAAGAAATTTTCCCCAAGCAAAAGACCAAGATAAAAATAGGAAGTTTAAAAGGCATCATGCTCATTTCGCATGAGAAGATGAACCTGATCAGAAAAGAACAAAAGAATATGATCCAGATGAACTATATATTCTGTAATATAAGACATGGCACTTCTGAAGTACTTGATTCGTATCAAGTGATATTGATAGCTATATCTCACACTAAAGCTTCAGGAAGTATAAGAGATGGAGAATTGTTGTATCATAAGGGTCAATTACAAGTTGTGAAGAAGTATCATCATTCATCCAAACATCATACAGATCAAAGCAAGAATTCTGGAAAATATACACTCCAGGTATGCACCCCTCATATTTGATTTCAGTTTTAAAGTTTATTAACATTAGATCTTATACATTTCTTATCCTAGCTTGTTGGATCATTATCCCTGGTACGGGAATCCAACAAGATCTCATTTAAAATTAAGAAATAGTTTATGTTCTCAAGGGTGGCATATGTAAATGCCTATGGTTGGGTGACAATGATGTGACATTGTCTATGGTAAAACGATCATATTAGAATGGAACTCACAATGATTTGCAATTTCTCGATGAGAAGACCTGGCCAATGGATAATGAAGCCACCTTGACAGAAAGCATAATTCGTTTGAATTATGACTCAGCTTTTGATATTAATACTTGGTATCCAACACCAAGTATACCTTGCAGAGACTCTGAGGTTATTTTTGACTCAGAAGAATTCAAGGCTCATAGAGAGAAAGAAAAGTTAGTAGAGCCAAAAGGGTTTACCCAGAACCATTGCAGTAACCAGGAAGAGAACAATATGGTCTCGTGACACTTTGCAAGATGCATATCCATATACCATTGATGAGACATATCATGAGGAACAGATGGCTCCACCAAGTGGTGAGGAATTCGGCCCCACCAAGTACCAACTTAGAAGGAGCTATAATTCAGAGGGAGTCAGCCCTCATGATCTAGTAAGGAGGAAAATCCTCCCCAGGACCATTCATAGAGATGAACAAATCTTGATTTATGTCCATAGGATTCTCTAACAAGAGGGAGAAGAATATGATGAGACACTTTCTCCAGTAATCAAAAGAAGTATATACATAACAAACATGACTCACTAAAAGAGACCGACACAGTATAAGATTCATAGGGAGCAGGTATGCCAATCCATGTATTTGGGATTGAGTTATCTCTAGTGCCATTCGATGCAGTACATAAGTTGATCTATGGAGGCATGACTGAGTTAAATCCAAAGAAAGAGGATAAGCTACCCTATGTGTCATTTATTGATCCACTCTCAGTTTCATATGAATTTTTTGTCATGATAGAGTAGAGGAGATACTCTCAAAGTTCAACAACCACAATGAGAATGGAGTAGTCATTCTCAGCTTCTGAGCAGCTACAGGTGTAGAGTCCCAGTCCCAGAGGAACAATTGCAGAGAGAGTAGAGAACTTACTCTCAAGAAGTGTGACATTTAGTGCTTTGCATAAATCACATAGAGCTAGCACATGATTGTGAAGATTGAGTTGCAACTAAGAAAGTGTACCAGTTTGGTAAAATGTGATGTGAAAATTTGGTTCGTTGATATATTCGAAGAACATGAGGACAAATATATGTTTTGCGGTGAAATACATGTTCACCTGATTATGGTAAAACATGTGGTGAGGTACTTAAGGGGTACAATCAATTATGAACCTACATATATCTCAGATTATGAGACAAGATTTGTAGGGCTACATAGATTCAGATTGGGCAAGCAGTGTCACAGACTGGAAAAGTACATCCAGATGTTACTTTAGTATGGGATCAGCTATGATCTCATGACTTAGTGAGAAGAAAACCTATATGGAACTCAGTTCCATAGAAGCATAGTATGTGACAACATGGTAAACTTGTGGCGAAGTAGTGTGACATCAGAATTTGATCGCATAATTGATTGATCTCGAGTTGAAGGAAACCTGTATGTTTTTCAGTGAACCCAGTATGTCATGAAAAGTACAATCCTATCGAGATCAAATACCACTATGTTTGGGACATATTACAGAAGGGAGCAGTAAGACTCTAGTATATTTCTACTAACGAACATGTAGCATATGTGTTGACCAAGCCCCTGTCCAGAGTCAAGTATTTTAGAGACAAGCTTAGAGTGATCCAGAAAAACTTCACCAGTAGCATGAAGTGATCCCTAGTTGCAGGAAGTGATGTGATCCCCATTAGTAGGAAGTGATGTGATTCCCCAGTAGAGGGAAGTGGTGAGATCCTCAATAGAGGAAAGCTACCTCAATGTAGGTTGGTAACCCCAAAGTAAGATGGTACGCTACCCCAGTGCAGGTTGGTAATTTTATAGCATGATTTGCCTCACCCCGTGCAATCTTTCATAGAAGGCCTTTTTCCATTTCCCTATGCTGACTTTTAATCCCTTTTTGCAAATCCCAAAGATAAAAATACAATTTTTCCACATATATGCACCTTTCCTTCTATACAACATGCATATACACAGGTGCACCACTACAACCCATGTACATTGGGAAATGTGCCTAAAAATAAAAAATGGTGCCAGGTTTCCATGTCACATCATGAAATCAATGATCCTTGGCCTTCCATATACTGGAAACGTTTCGACTTGGCCCATTAGTTCCACTTGAAGGATATAAATGGGCCAAATCCGAGCTATGGAAAAGGGGAGAAAAAATTCAACTTTGAGAGAAAAGTTACTCTAGAGGAATTATTCACTTCACATTGAGTCTACATCCCTTTATCCTTTAAGTCTAAACACATTGTTCAGCCCCCAAGATCTTCCCTTATTGATTGAGAACCTCATTGTCTCTCCTATATGAGATTTCCTTTGGTGGAGGATTGAAGTGGTGGAGGCCCAACTAGAAGAAAATTAGTTTCTCGGTTCCGAACTGTGCCGACACGAAAGTCTATAACTTATTCACTTATGCTGATTATATCTTAGTATAAATACTCTTTTTTCGTCCAATTGATATCTTGCAAATATTTGAATTATTATTCCATGGGCGTATTTGTTATGAATGTTGATGGATTATGCTATTGAATGTACTAACATCATATATTATCACCATATGCTTGTGTTGTTTGGTTGTTGAGGACTAGTTGAAGGTATATTGCTTTAGGTCGAGTGCTCAATGATGGGCTTCATCGAATGTCTAGACGAGGTAGGCCTTTTATCTTGTCTTTCTAGCATGTTTTTTTATATAGCATACTTGAGAATAGGGTTGTTTATGCAGTCATTTTCGTCTATTGTGGTTTACCCCTAGCCATAGAGAGATTTTCCTCGTAATAGATTTGGCAACCATACTGGGGATTGAATCTTCTTTTTGGGGTTTGGAGTGTTTTTCTCCTTAGATTGCTCTCGTTCATATTGAGTTTCTTGTCGTATGATTTCTTGACAACCTATGTTCACTCTGGGTTTGAGTCTTTTAGCCTTCTCCTTAGCCTAGTTTTGTTTTGACACATATACGCGGGTTTTTTCTTGACATTTGCCTGCTTTCCTTATGCAAGTTGTGTACATACGTGATTTTCCCTTGAATAGTCATGTACATCAACCTTTGTTGCTTGTTTGTTGGGTTTGGTGGTTGCTGGGTAGGTTTTGATGATTGTTGAGTCTTCTTGGGTCTCTGTAGTGATTGTTAAGTGTATGTGGAATGATAGGAAACCTGTCTTTGGTTGAATTTTTAGGCAGTGTCTTTCTCATCATCTTTTCATTTTGATTGTCTTTGTACATTGGGATGGGTGTTTTTCTCCTTGATATCCTACTTGGGTTGTCTCTGTCTATACACAGTAGTGTCTTTATATCAAGTTGTTATTCAATCCTTGCATTTTCATTTTTCTTATATTGAAAATACAAAAAATATTAGGCATTTTGCATTGATTGGCATTTTGATCTTTTGAGTATTTGTCATTTATCTTAGTGCATGTAAAGAAAGATTTCATTTTTATTTAGAATTGAAGAATTGAATTGAAAATTGCATTTTTAGAAAGCATATCGTTTATTGGAAATTGAAGTTAGGACTTTGCATTGTATTCATATTCATTTACTTTACTTGTTGAGTCATAACATCACTAGTTTCACGAACGCACCTTTTGAGTAAGAAAGGCCATTAAAATTAACGCTATAATTTAAAATTGATTAGTAACGATTTTATTTTCTAGGGTGCACAAACTAGCTTAGGATTTAGTTCCTTGGAATAGGATTTTGTGAGTAAACTTCTCCAAGGCTATTAAATCAACATATGTGTCTGACTAAGGGAGTAGAGAAATCCATTGTATAATCGGTAATATTAGGAGGCTCCACTTACATCGGAATTAAGCATGAGGTTGCGTGAGGTCGGTTGAAGGGATATCCCCTTGATACCTTATTAGCGTCGGATATATTTCTGGGGATCTATTCATATATGGGGATCTTGCTAGTGCCCTTACCTTCGTGAGAGGTTGTTCTTTCAAGGTTTTGGGCTTTTATACCCTACCCATACAATGGACCTGATTTACGATTGTTTGCCCATGCATCGGTTATATCGTGGTTACTTAGTTTCTTGACTTAGGTGCCACATAGGTTACTTGCAGGGGTTATTCTGCAGGTACCCTAGGTCAGGTAAGGGTTGGACAACACAACCTTTATGGAGGATTACCTCTCGGGGGGGATCTGAATGGCCAGTTTTTAAGAGCACGAGGGCCCTTATAACTGATTATGATACCTCAGATATTTAGCAGGGAGTCTCAGGCCCCTCTTGGGAGAGGCATACCTACTTTAGTGAGGGAGGCCCCTTTTAGCCACTTTATCCTGTTTGTGTGCATATTGGTCGTTTGAATATTTTTGGTGTGCTCTTTGATTACTAGTTGGCCTTAGGATTTGTTTTTATATATTGAATCTTAAGTCATCATGGAGTCAAACCATCTTCCCCTCCATTCTCGCCGCTTGTTATAGTTACCATTGGATTTTGAGTCTTTTCCTTCTAAAAGGAATAGAGTTATTAAATGTGGTACACACACCTCCACTTATCAGAATTGTGATTCTAAAAGGATGAGTACTTAACTGATTCATCAAAACACTAGGATCCCCTTGACTCCCACACCTATTATAGTTAATGGCACCCCTTTGACTCCTGCAACCACAATGGTTGTAGTGTTGGAGGCACCTATCATCATTGATGTCTGTCCTATAGTGAATGCTCAACCTATTTCCACGAACCCATTTGGGTCTCTTGGTCACTCACCGGGCTATAATGTTTAGTCCATATTGATGGCCTCTAGTCCTTTTTCCTATGGTATGCTGAATTTTACTTTGCAGTTTTCAAACTCCATCCTAGTCGTTGGCCCTAATGCTAGCATTGGACTTGGGGGCACAAATCCTCTTTATACTCCATTCTCGTTTGGTGTCTCTCATATCCCTCAAATGACTCCTACAGAGGGAGGCATTCCTTCTTTTAACCCCGGGTCTA
The DNA here is from genome assembly GCA_032191745.1 of Picea mariana. Taxonomy (NCBI): domain Eukaryota; kingdom Viridiplantae; phylum Streptophyta; class Pinopsida; order Pinales; family Pinaceae; genus Picea; species Picea mariana. The sequence continues at coordinate 18,583 of JASDQU010817853.1, forward strand.
ATCCTGTTGCTTCTGGGTGGAGTAACCAACCTGGCAGACAAGCTTCTTCTCAAGTTTTGTCCTTTACCCTCACCTCCTCAGTGTTGATTCCGACCAACACATTTGGCATGAAAAAACCACCTTTGTCCTCAGGATTCACACTCGTAGGAGGTCAATTTCACACCTTGGGAAACCCCCAACCCAGATCCACTCCGGCTGGGGGCATTTTTTATAACCCTCATCAGAAAATTCCTACTGGAATGATGCCCAACCAACCTCTTATGAATCAGCCTGGAGGAGGGTCTCACAATCCCAGACAGGGCCATGGTTCTTACCAAAACCCTGGATGGGTTGTGATTCCCCAAACACAATCTTTCCAGGGAGATTGGGGCCATATGTCACAACAAAGTCTCTCTTTTCTAGCCACGCTCAACTTTCTAGAATTTTCTAAGTTGATGAATGACCCTGTGTGTCATGATCATACATGGCCCCTCGTTCCCACCAAGCTTCCTTCGGATATTCCAAAATTCGAAGGAAAGAATGGCAAGGATCCTGGTGATCACATTACAACCTTTCACCTATGGTTCTCTTTGAATTCCCTTAATGACGATTCCATTCAATTAAGATTATTTCAACACACCCTCATAGATGTTGTCATGAAATGGTATATCGAACTACCTAGGGGGGCATATGGGACCTTTAGTCAGATGGTGCTAGTCTTCCTTAACCAATTCCAATTATCGGTTCGTTATGATGTTGGCCTAGAATTTATTTCAACCTTACTCGAGGACAAAGCCACTCATATCTCGGATCACATTCAGGAGTGGCGTAGATGGAAGAGGTTGATCAAAATATGCATACCCCCGAACTTTCTGTTAGAATGGTTCCTTTAGTCTTTACAACCTCCTATTTCGAAGGATGTTGCTACATCCGGGGTTACATCTGAGGAAGAAGCAACTGTTGAAATTACTAAGACAACTGAGAGGGGGGGGTGAATCAGTTGTTATTGTGCTTAAACAATTTTAAGTCTATTAATAAATTCTTAATCTTTCTTCAAGTGACCATCAACATTATACAGCATATGGACAATAAAATAATGAGCATCATCACACATAAGATATACACAGAGACAGATTTTCATGAGGAAACCCATAAAGGGAGAAAACCTCTTCTTCTTCGAAATGATAGGCAGTCTTTTAAGTTCTGTACATCATCTATAATTGAGCACCAACTCAATGTGAGGCTACAACCTCTATTTTTCAAGCTGCAACTTGCTGAGAGAACCAACTCTCTGTTTTCTCTAGCACCCACTAGAAGGAAGCACCAACTCCC
>JASDQU010817854.1:25511-35673 GCA_032191745.1 Picea mariana
TGGGTCTCAATAATAACTGTTGGGGCCGACTTCTTATTCTGCCTATTACAATTGTCCGATGACCAATCCGCAAAAGGGGATTTGGTCCTAATACAATTACCGACATGATTAATCCACAATGGGGATTAATCCTATGAATAAAATAACAATAATAATAAGAATACTCTTTGCAGTTACATTATTTCAACAACATGCACATCCCTATGCTAGCACTCAACCTCACACCCTAGTTCTACTCCACCTCACTCCCACTCACACAAGTTCTACTCCACTCCACCTCACATCACTCCACTCTGCTCCACCTCACCCCACTTCATCTCCCCTTCACTCTACGCCACTCCCCTTCACTCCCTCATGCTATGCGCCACTCCCTCATACACTAGCGCATCCTCTCTTGGGATTATCACCCAAATGGTAATAAATAGAAGGCGACCCTCTCCTTCTAGCTAGTTGGACTTTGGGCGACCTTCTTGTACATGATTGTAATATCTTTCTTTTGTTAATGAAATAAAGACTTTGGAGGTCAAGATCTATGGTGGTGTGGCTCTTGTATTGGTGAATGTGGTTCATATGAGGTGATCTCTTTTCATGCATTGCTTTATATCTTGTTAGTATTAGTCAATCTATAGGAATACTGGTATTCAAATTGGATAGAATTGTTAATAGCTTGTATTTCAATTCTATTGAGTATTTACATTTAAGATTCGATATGCATGTGACATTTATGCTAAAACTAATGTGCTATTTTAAGTCTTTTGTGTAGGTAACACCTTTATTTAACAAGTTTATTGCAAGGGGTTTTGTGAATTAGACAGGATCACCTCATCTAGAAGAAGTGAAGGAGCTTGCTTGCATCCTTCATTCTTCAAGGAGTTGGACAGACTTCTCATGCTTGCCTTGCCATCAAAGTGACTCCATTGTTCAAGGGTTCCAAGCACTTCAAGTTTCTCTCTTTCTCCTCTCTAAAATTATCTAAAAAAAGATTTCTTGTTACTTGGTTACTTGCATGCAAAGAAGAAATATGTTATTGAAGCTTATTATTACTTTGCATGGTTATTTGTCTAGATCTACTAGTTGCTTAGAGTTTTATATTTCAAAAAAGGGTAGATTTGACAAGGGTTTTCTAAGCATTTTTGCTAGTTTCAATTCCAATCTCTTAAAGCTAAAAGTGTAATCATTTATTTCTGTTCTTCAATTCAATACCTGGCAAATCAAAAGTGTTTTTCTTTTCTGTTCTAAAGTAGTCTTTACAGTCTTAAAAAATTCCAAAATATCAGTTTGCTAATTTACTAGTTAGTTTGCTTTTCTTTTTTGCATTTTTTCTATAAGTTTTGATAAAACCCCTAAGCTGTCCCAAAGTGATTTTGGGCATCTTTGGAGTACTTCACTTGCTTTTTTTTGCAGGACATTGGACAGCCAAGGGGAGATTCTGTCGATTTTTGGCAAAATTGAGGCTTTTGGAGTATCTGGGAGCTTCCTACTTCATCAAGGAAAAATTCTTTCGTTATCAAGTTTCTTGTAATCCATAGATCCAAAGTTTATAAGGATCCCAAAAAAAGTTCTAAAAGAGAAAAGAGAACTCAGTTCTCGTTGTAATAGGAGCAATAAAAGCGGGCCCTTTGAGCCCAGTTTCTCCATCCCCATTAGGGGGATTTGTGTGTTGTGTGTTGATCTCTATTTTTATTTCTTTGCAAGTCTCATCTTATGATCTCAAACACACATACAAGCATAAGGAAACTTAACACACATAACACTCAAATTGTGCATGCATCTATATTTAAAGGCAATTTCAATCTTTATGCATGCTTAGCTTAGATCTCACATTTCTGCTATCAACAATAATTTTTGCAAGTTTTCAGTTTCAAGATATCTTGCAAAGTTTCATTTCAGTGACATTCAAAGTTTATTTCTTTCAATTTTGCAAAGCTAAAATAAACCTTGCTTGTAGTTTAATTAGGGAAATCTCGACAGTTCCTATCTCAATGCACGGGAAAACGCCTAAGGGGAGTGTGTGAAGTAAGGCGGACCCTCTCGGGACTTGGTTTCCCACCCGTTTTAGACATCCGACACCCTTAGTGAACTTATTGGTGAGGCCCCTGGGGCTTCGGTAAGTTCTCCTCAAGTTTCCAAACAAAGAGCTAGCCTCTAAAGAGGCCACGCATTATCTCATTAATCTACCTTTAATTTACCTTAATAAAACACGTGATCAACAATTGCCCACGAATCCTTTTAAGGCACTGGTACTATTGATTTATTTTTATGTATGTGAGCAATTTACTTCATTCATGTGATTGTCTAACTAATTTCATTAATCTTGCAGATCTTGTATCCTACTTGATATATGCATGCTTATATTCAAATGATTTATATGAACATCTCAAATGATGAATGATAAGTGGTGAATGCCTTTGTTTTATTCTGCAATAAACTCCTAGAAGTAGTTCTTTTTGCTTATTCTTAGTTTAAAGAGCCTTAGTATTTTGTTAGGGACTACCCCCCTTGGCTTCGCTAGGAGTTGGCCTAGATGAAGGAATTGAGGATCAGGTGACAGCACCTTGACTCGAAACTTGCCCCCAAGGACACACCAAGTGGATTGAAGATTTCTTCCATGATAGCCCAGGTGTGTATAAGGCAGCAACAAGTACAAGCTTCTCAACTTGTCCCACAGTTTCTTGATCAAGTATTCACCTGAGACATTCAACAACATCAAATTTGCAAGACAAAGTTGAATCGTACTCCTTTTCCTTCTCTCGAGTTTCTCCTATTCTTTCCTCGACATACCTCTCAGAACGGTACCTAGAAAGATTGTTGCCCATTATTCTCGATCTACAAGGAGATCTTCAATTTTAAGCTTCCAAAGCTCAAAATTCTGGCCATTGAATTTTTCTATCTCTATTCTCGAGTTACATGCCATTCTTTAAGCACAAAATTAAAGATCTTTGACTTACGACTCTTACTGGACCTAGGGATTAGCTCATATCCAAAGTTGTTCAACCAAGCTCTGATACCACATGTTAGGAAATTATACTTCCACGCTAAACCTAACAGAAGAGAAGAAGAAACATTTAAGCTAGAAAATAAATGACAAAGCAAACACATAGTACACAAAGATTTTACCCTGAAAACCCAAACGGGAAAACCAACATTCCTTGAGCATCTTACTCTCTTGTTGTCTTATTCATTCAAAATAAAAGGTTGCATGCCTAACCTTGGTCTACACCTAAGACACAATCGACATCATACCCTCTTGCTTTACACAAGGACAACCCTGTAGCCAATTCGGCTCACATCTACATGACTAGCAACCTACTGCTTTGATTAGCAGGAACATCCAAGATTGATAAAAAACGATTAGCTTATACAACATTACAACAAGCCTTATTTATAGGCTTTATAGTAGGAAAAACCCTAAAGAAAGGTGCCCAAAAAAACGGTTACAAATCCAAACAGATCATTGGCTACAAATCTCGCGAATCTTAGGATTCTGTTATAGTCGACTTCCAATCGGATTACCAGTTGACCTTTATTCGTTCTTCAATTAGTTGTCACACGACCTCTTGTTGGTTGACCTCTTTGACTTCTTGTTGATTACATCGACTTCGACTTTTCCTGGTCGATCCACCTTGACCTTCGAATTTCACTCCTAGTCGATCCACCTCGACTAAACTTTCACTGCAAAAAATATAACAAACCAACATTATTGGAGACCTTTTGATACTCCTACTTTGTAACGACATCATTGTAATCAATAGTCCTTTTGACCTACTTTTGTGGTCATTAGTCGAGCATTAATAAATTATCTTATCTTATCTTATCTTTTCCTTGGCCTCCTTATTATGCATGACCAACAATTTCAGATTGGTCGGTGCAACAATTTCATTCTAAATATGGTCCCAAAGCTCAACCTCTTCCAATAGCATTTGCAACCTACACTTCCAATGTGTAAAATTGGAAGGACCTTCAAACCTATCACACTCTCAGACCAAGAGTATTCAGCCCTGCAAATCTCAAGCACATCTCAAAGAAAAATCATCAACAAATCAAGTAGATTACCCTTCTAGGGTTCAAGCGTTTCTTCCCAAGCACACTAGGATTTCACACCCAACAGCCTATGATAGGTCATGCACTTCTTCCAGGTACGAAACGACTGAAATACCCAACTCTCTCTTCACCAAGAGAGCAATCTCAGTCAAATCAGCTCTAAGATCATGTGGAAATTTCAAAAATCATTGCCCAATGCAAAGTAAAAAATTTCACCTCAAACTTGAGGTACCTCAAATCTATTCCCTATGAACTGTTGAATTTTTAATGATGAGCTCAACACATGTAGTTTATTTCAATTTAGCATGAACTTGAACCATAAACAATGCAACAATATGATATACAATAGCTGCAGTAACCAAGATCACAAGAAGAATAACCATGCACAAGAACACAAGAAGTTATCCTCGGAAAACCCTTCTCAATCAAGGGAAAAACCCAGCAATCCTTTGCTATAGAGTCAAGAGAATATCCCCCACACCATAAACCCTAGAGCACACAAGAGGGTGCTTCTATGACCTTGAAACTTGCACCTAAGAGAAGTGCGCACTTCAGCCATACAAGTAGCTTGAGAGAATGTTACAATGAAGTGTGAGTGAGTGATCCATAATGGGGATCTACTCTCTTATATATACAAGACTTAACACAACAATAGGTGTGTCTATGGGCATAATAGGGCCGACTTCTATAACTCAATTATATAATTAATCTTTACACAAATATTAATTATCCTTACATGGTGGGGTCGACTTGTACCCTTTACACAATTAGGATTACATAGTAAATCTTACTCTTAGACAATATAGCAAAGGATCCGCACAGCCTCTAGTGCTCAGCCACTAGGGACACATCCACCTGTGCTCAGCCAGTCACTCTCAACAGATCAACTCAACTAAGTCCATAGGAGTACCATATGGAGAGCCATCTCAAGTCGACTCAACTAAGTCCATAGGAGTCTAACAAGAGACCATCTCAAGTCATCTCAACTCAATCCAGAGGAGCACGACAAGAGACCACACGTCATCTCAACTTAGTCCACAGGAGTATGACACACCCATCACATGGGCTCTCTCACAGATTGTCTCAACTCATTCTAGAGGAGAACAACCTGGAGAATCTTTCATGAAGCTGCAATCATCAACATGAACTTTTAGCATTAGGGATGAATCTGAAATGCCAATTACAACAGTATATATTCTGTTTCTGTCCAACCAAATACACAAGGCAGCCCAAGAAAATAAACACCGAACAATTGCACTTCAAGGGACTATGTTTCAGGCCCAAGAGGGATGCAGGACTGAAACACAAAGATTGATGCTCGAGACAGATAAGATCACTCTCAAGACTTAGATTTACAAATGCTTTTCTTCTTTTGATCTCAGAGATCACTCGAGGCACACTGAGAGAGCATATGCAGAGAACTCACACTCAAACAAAAGAAAATAAACTAAAAGATCCGATGCCTTCTCTACCAAAGACAAGTCTTATTTATAAGTATCCTAAGCAGTAACCGGTAACCCACAACCTACACTATATTGTTGACAAGAGAATAAAACTTATTACAAATATCTTTACGGACAAATATGTGAACATCTTTGTCAGAGAATCGTGTTGTCCAAAAAGTTTAAGGCTCACCACTGTCTTCCTCAAGGCACTTAGGAACAAGGTATAGGAACTGACTAAAGCACCTTTCCACATCAGATCCTTTAATTATAGAACATGGCTCACAGCAAAAGCTTCCATTGAAGCGTAAATATACCTTAAGATTTAATTCGGACTCCTTATGCATCACATCATCACATCTAATTATTTCAGGAGGATCAAGTTTAGACAACTGGTTGCTAATAACACTTAAGCTTAAACTTGAACCAAAGATTATTTTGTGCTGCAATGGTCAAATCAGCTTGTAGACGAAGAATAAAGTTAGACCTTCGCAAAAGCCAGTCTCGTTGGGGACAGAATTTATCTAACAAAATTCTGTCCAACCAGTCCATTGACGGCAGGTGAGATTCTGGGGATCTCTATTTATGATGACTTCACCTTTTTCTTTTACCAGCAGCAAGAAGAGTTGATAACTTTCATCGGTGATCGTTCCTGAACCAATATCACAGTAGCACATATAAAACTCATCGTAATCTATACAGACATCAAAGCAATCTCGAGATAATTTATCATGAGCTCTGTCATGGCCCAAAAAGGCTCCTTTTTCCCATTTCTCTAAGATCTCAATTCGGAGAGGAGAACTAATTATCTGGGAAATGAGTGTTGCAGACATATACCTTTTGGCATTTTCTCTGGATACCTTTTCAATTAGCTTCTGCCTTTCTGCAAGATTGTCAGTGCTGCCTAAATTTTCGCCAGTTTCTTTCTGCTTCATCTTTTTGAACTGCTTTCTGCCTCTTTGATGTAGAAGATGAACCTCTAGTGTTGAACATTCTGAGCACAACTTGTCCTTGTTCCCCAGTAAGCATGTCAGTCAAACAGTTTAAATAACCAGGCTTAAATTTTACCTCAAAATCAAAGTTATCCATCCAAACAGACCACTTAAGTATGTGGGAACTATTTTCTGTGAGCAGTTTGTCATTTTTAACAATCCCTGCATAATTTTCAAATCAGTGCAAACAATAAAATGCAAAGGCTTAAGGTAAAGCCGAAAATGCTGGATGGTTTTCTTGATACTTAGAACTTCCTTATGGTTGGAAGGATAGTTCAATTCGGGACCTCTAAAAGACCCTGGGGCCTGATGCATAAGCACAAATTTCTTATCTTTCTTCGAACTTTTCAATGAGGAAGCCACCCCATGAGTGATATCGGGGCTCCATGCTGGAGGATTCTTCTTGAGTTTGTGCTGTAAATAGTAAATACTAAAAGGAAAATATCCCCGGCTAGTCCTTTATAGAATGGCCTGACATAGTTCAGGGTTCCCAGAAACCTTTGTAACTGCACCTTCTCTGTGATTATATCTGGGAATTTATCAAAGCTCTGCAAAATGTGACTTTGCAAAATCACTTCATCTTTAGCAATCTTGAAACTGAGAAACTTGATTTCAACTTTTCCGATCTCCATCTTATTTTTTGATAGTACTTTCCCATGCTTGAATACCAGGTCATAAAACATCAGCAAATGTTTCAGGTATTCCTGCAAATTCTTAGAACAGATTAAAAGATCATCAATATAAACTATGACCTAGTTGTATTGCCGGAAAATATACTCCATGCTCTTTTGAAACTCTCCTGGCGCATTCTTTAGACCGGAGGGAAAGACCTTCCACTAGTACTGACAATGTGGAATAATGAATGCAGTTTTGAACTTGTCTTCTGGAACAATTCCAATTTGATAGAAACCTGATTTTAAGTCAAATTTACCGAAGAGAACATTTACTCTGATCTTTTGGAGGAGAGAAGATTTATTGGGAAATGGATACTTCAGAGGCTGAAGGACTTTGTTGAGAGGTTTATAATTGACTACAAGTCTGGGCTTACATCTTTTGATTTCAAAATGATTATTGACATAGAATGATCTGCATCCCCAGGGACTTTTTGAGGGCTCTATTAGTCCCTTTTGTAGAAGGTTTGAAATCTCTTCTTGGCATATCTTTATCTCAGCAGGGCTCATGAGGGCTGATGATACCCTTTGAGGTGATGGAGAGACGGAGGGATCAAAGGGCAGAGAAACATAGTATTTTTTGCGAGTCAAAAATGCATTTTGAGACTCTAAAGTGCAGCCATTTGTCAGATTTTCTGAGATAGAGAAGAAGGCTTTGTCCTTATGAAGCTCGGTGTAAGCAATAACTCTCTCTACTTTAAACAATTCATGCACACTCAATGGTGCAGGTTCAGGAAGACGCATTTTAGGCTTTGGGGAGCATCTTGAATTAGCAGTATAGGTCATGAGACAAGAGACTAACTTTCCTGCTACAGACAGCTTGAGAATCATAGCCTTAGAGTCTATTGTTATAGGGCTATATCTATTAAAGAATTATGAGCCTAATATACAGTCATCTCTGATATTATCAATCCTATGCAAAGAAATGACATCAGATATTCCATGCATAGAGATAGGGAAATTTTAAGATTCTCCTTTAAGCCTTACCTCTGAACCATTGACTGATGAGCCACTCTCTGTTGTTTGTTGCCAGTAGAATTTGGGAATAGCGTTACCTTTGGCTACGTTGAGGCTTGAGCTAGCATCATTAATCAATTAGGCAGTCGATCTCATAGGCAGAGTACTCAGGTGGACAAAACAAGAGTTTGATCAAGAACTTTGGTCCACTCATCTTGTTCAAACCCGGGAGCTCAATTGATTTAAATTTTTGTTGTTCAGGCTCTCTTGCTTCTCGCTCACCTGTATCGGGTTTATCTGGCCCACCTGACTTCGTCTTTTCTCTATAGCCTTTTTTGTGCATCGGTGGTGGCTCTATAGCTTCATAAAAGGCTTTGGACATTTCTTCATCTGAAGACACGTCTCGTTCTTGTCTGACAATTACCAGCAAAGTTTTGAGTTCTTTGAMTTCATTTTCTATCATTTTCATATCTTCTTGTTTCTGTTTGATCTGTACAAGAASCAAAGATTCCTTGTCTTTTCTGAAGAGCTGGCSATATTCATGCTTGTAARCATGTGCAGAGTATAATTCTGCTGACGAATAGTAACCAGGGGTTTTGCTGATGGGATGAAGAGAAGAGGAAGAGGTCGGAGAGGATTCCTTTTGCTTTATGAGCTTAAGCATGGAATCCCTTTCTTCTCGTAGATCATTTCAAACCGCATAATTCCAAACTGGAGGGGCTGCGAGTTGTTGATCTATTCCTGCTACTCTTTGGGGAGGAGAAGGTTTATTAGCAGAAGAAAACATATAGAAGGTGAAGGATTGACAAGTGTCATGCCCCCAATCTTGTGGATCTGGCAGTGTATCATAGCCAGAGAAACAAGATTCGGAAGGAGAGAGGTGGGAAACAAGAGGGGATTCGTCATCAGAAGAAAACTCTTCTAGGGGAAGAAAACATATTTCACCAGTGGGATGGTCAGTAAACTGCAGAAATCTAGATCCCACCATTCATGGTCCAAAGTGTCTGAAAATAAAGCAGCTAGCTTAGGTTTACTACTTTTCTTTGGACACTTGCCCAGCGGCCTATTTTACCACAAATAAAACAAGTTTGTTGAGAAGCAAGAGAGGGACAACGACGACAAACGAACGAAGTTCTTTTGGTTTGGGGCTTGGAATGATAAGATTTTTTAGAAAAGATAGGCATTGGGTGACCAGCAAAAAAATGAGGACAAGAAGTATAAAACTTACTTCCTTTGTGCTTATCTTTCTTGCAGTAGAACTGAGAAACTGACTGGTGGCCTCTGTTGTGTGCACCACAACCCCAAGTTGGCATCTTTCCAAGATAACAGATCTGAAAATTACTCATAAATCTACCAAATAGCCGTAGAAACAACTCATTCACCATGAGATTACAAGCTGAAAATCAGCTCTGCAAGTACAAAAAGTTTGGACAGCAAAGCACTCTTCATATATACATAAGATGAAGTTACAACTACGTACCAACAGCTTATCCCAAGCTGGTACACAAGTTGGGACTCTCCAATGCTCTCTAAACCCTAGCTAAGGCGTCCACCATAAATAGCAAACCCTAACCAGCAAATACAAAATCCTAGGAAGGCATCCCAGCAAGCTATCTAGCCACACCAAAGCCTCCACAAATAGTTGGTATCAACACCAACAAGTCCACCCTTCATCTTTCACCAAGCTTACCTCACACAAGCTCTCCAACCAAAGCACTCCAAGTCTTCTCTAGGGTTTGTTTCAACAAATCATAGGTCTTTCTCACACAAGGACTCAAACCCTATTTCTCTAGGAATTGCCTCTCACAAACCCTAGCACCTCCCTCCCTTGCATAAAGATAAGTACAAAGACTCAAGTCAAGATCATCTTCAAAGTACAAAAGACCTAATGAACTCTAATATCTCCAAGACAACATGATGTGAATGTGATGATTGAAAAATAGACTCTCTCCTCCCTTTATATAGAATAGGTCAGGGAAGCCAACAACTCTAAAGTAAACAAGATCCTCAAAATCAAGTTATCACAATCATATTGACATTATAAACACTATTATGCCAA
>JASDQU010817854.1:43186-54055 GCA_032191745.1 Picea mariana
CGATGAAAGGAACTCCCCTGATGGATCACCCAAGGTACCTGACCTAACTATGATCCCTGCAGACATTATTACATTATATACCCTCGCAGGGGTGCGGAAATCCCGTTTACAAAATTTTAAGTGCTGGTGTATAAAACACCCAGTAGAACCATCTCTGTCTCTGACATAGAATAATGTTCATGATAATGAGTTGACCTCTGTGCTAAACAGGCGGTCAACAATACCTATTTTTAAAAGTGAGGACAAAAGCAATCCCTCTAATTATAGGACCATCATGATTAGCCCCATTTTAGCTAAAGCTATACGAAATTATTTTTGAAAAGAAGATCAGTATATGGCTAGAAAGCAATGGAAAAAGAGATAAAGGCCAGGTTGAGTTTAGAGGCTACCATTCAGCTATGGTCCACCTTGGTTTGTTTAGGATCATTGCAGAGGAGTGTCGTAATGATAAAACTGATCTCCTTTGTTGTTTCGTTGATTTTATAAAATCTTTTGACACTATTCCCAGAACTAACCTTTGGAATAGGTTAGAAGAGCTTAAAGTCCCTTTCGATTTAAGAGTTTCTACAGTAAGTCTATATGAGAAAGTTATTTCCAATTTTAGGAACAATTAGGGCTGGTCATAAGAAAATGACTATAATATAGAATTCAAGGAAGGTTTCCCCCTATCCCCTACCCTTTTAGGCATCTATATTGATAAGTTAGAAGATGTTTTGGAGGATGCAAGTTGTGTTGGCCCAACTCTTGCTAGTATAGTCATCATTCTTCTTATTTATGTTGATGATAGTGTTCTCATGGAGAAGAGTCCCTATGACCTAGGTAAGCAACTTATAATCCTTAAGGACTTTTGCTCTAGTATGGGCATGACTGTGAAAACGAACAAAACAAAGGTTGTGATAATTAAATCCAAAAGGATCACATATGTTACTTTTGTATATGACAACAATAGCTTGGAGGAAGTGCCTTCATACAAATATATTGGAATCAATATTCACCACAAGCTCAATTGGAACTATAGTGTTGAGAAAAGGATAAATGAAGGGTGCAAATATTATTATGGGCTTGAAAACAATTGTAAATCAACAGAACTTTGGCTTTGGGATAAGAATTTTTTTTTTTTCACTCTCATCACTCTGGTTATCTTATATGGATGTGAAGTTTGGCATTGTAGTATCTCTAGATAATCCTGGAGAAATATAAAAAATATCCAAAAGAATTATATAACTTATAATCTGAAAATTAAGGGAAATACACCCTATCTTATCCTTCTCATAGAAGAAATCCTTTCACCCATCGAGAAAATTTCTATGATTAGATATCAAACTCAAAAGAACAAAATAAACAACATGGACGACAAGAGGCTCCCCAAAATTGCTTCAAATCTAGCCAAACCCACAAGCATCTCAAGCGGGGATGGCATAAAGATGCCAAATCTTGGCTAAATCATTAGGGAATACAAAAAGAAGCCATCATGGAGAATACTGATAATATTACAAATATTATCACTTCTAAATTAAGGAGAATATGTGGTGTGATAAAGAATTAGAGGATAAAATGAATTTAAGATACTACAAGGAGGTGGTCAACCCTAATTTAGAAGATCAAAAGTACCTCTCATTTTTGACAAGTGCAAAGAAGAAAATCAACATTGTTAAAATAAGAACACACTCTCACGAGCTATATAGTGAAACTGGGCGTGGAAAATTCCCAAAACGATGAAAGAATCTACCATTTGTGACACTAAGAGGGTTGAAGATGAAAAACACTTCCTCTTAGATTGCCCTACCTATTCCCAAATTAGATCCCAATTTAAAAATATTCTCCACAATGCATACCTTCCTAACTGTGATGCCCCATATTATTATTTTTAAAAATAAATGATATCGGTAATGTAATAATTCTTCCAAACGATCATAATAAATACTTAATGGAATAAATCATAATAAAGAAGTATATAATAATTATCATAAAGGGTGCCATAATAATTATTTATTATGGATATTAGGGTAATTAAAGAGAATGGTACAATAAGTAACCATAATTAATGGAGAAACCCTAAATTATAATAAATAATTAAATAAGAGATCCTAGGGATTGTGTTCTTTACCATGGGTGGACTCTATATAAAGAGGGAAAAGGATGAGAAAAGGGAGATTGCTTGGCACATCTCTTTGGCGGAATATATAGAGAGGGGAAGGATAGGATTCACTAGAATGGTAGTAGATTGAAGGCTCGACGATGACTTGCTACTAAAGATTAGAGTAGCATGGTCTACGGTTGGGTGGAGAATCATCCCCCACTTTTTGTTGTGGCTGGAGAGGTCAAGGATCAGGGTATGGGTGCGTTTAAGAAGTGACCGGGTTGTAGGTAAGTTGGATTCTTCAACACAGGTAAGTTCGTTGATTAAATTTCATTAGGGTTTCATTATTTACAAATTATTGGTTATTTAATTGGATAATTTATGGATTTATCTTGTTGATTATTTGGGACATTACACTAACCTCCTAAGTCATCAAAACTATGGTGATCTTGGAACACTTCTCTCAATGCTTTCTGAGTGTAGAAATACAATTTTAAAGAAATTGAAGTAATCTCTTACCTTCTTAAGGTACGCTAGACCAATTGGTCTCAGTGGACGTTAATCATCATCATGTTAATAACTTTATGAAAAAAAGCAGAATGAATGTTATAAAAGGGGGGTTCGTGCAATGTAATTTACAATTAAAGGTTGGCCTTTGGGCCAGTTTACGATAGACAATAATAAATTTTAGGGTAATTAGAGGGTGCACACAATAGTGCTGGCACAATTGACAAAGAGAGGGAGACAATAGGTATCCAGAGGAAGTTATTGAGGTTAGATGTGTATTTGACCCCTTGAACTATAACCACTTTTCCTTAAGTGAGTAATGCTCATTACTGGTCGCAAGTATAAAATAAACTTACACATATGCATACGTGTGTGCGTGCCTGTGTATAAATAGAACTTAGAATACCTTAACCTTTACTAATGAATCTTCTATGTGATGTAGAATCAAATATTCAGTATGGTTAGGACATCGGGAAATTGGGGTCGAGGAACGTTGCCACAAATACCATCAATGCCAACACTACTGCCACCATCACCTAAGCTGGCTCTAATATTGAGATAAGGTCACCATAGGTCACCTAAGATAGCTCTAGTTTAGGAAAGTTGAACAGTGGAGGAGCATGAGATAAGGTTCATGGAATTGGTTAAGTATTTCTCATTTATAGACACTGATCAATGACATACATATCACTTTATATATGGGTTGAATCATAAGATAAGGTCCCTAGTGTGAAATATGGAAACCATCTTCAGTTGTTGAAGTAATTGAAAATGCATGTTACGTAGAAGAAATTTTGGATATCAAAGGGGGCATGAGATCTACCATTCCTCAGTAGTCAATAATTGTGGGGAATGGACTTCAAACCTTCTCTAGGGGAGGAAGTTCTAGGCCACCTCCTTATGGAAAAAGAGCTTCACCTAGAGTGGTTGTGACAAGTGTTTCAGTGGAAACAAGTGGAACATCACATGCATCATCAAGGACACATGCGAGTCCAAGAAATTCATGGGGAGTTGTTAGCATGGGAAAGGGTTCTAGGGGAAGGAACTCATTTCATAGGTCTCCACATAATACTATGCAAATTCCACCCCACATTACTTGTTTGGGGTGTGCGGGACCTCATTACTAGCATGATTTCCTAGGGTCACAATATAGTACCATGTACAAATAACGGAAGGCCTTATGGAGAAGGTAGGCAATAACCACCAAATCTATGTAGTGGTTAATAACTGTCGGGTATAACATCAATCCACTATGGTGGATTCGTTGGGCAAGATAAAAAATATCAAAGTTGAAATCTTATTTGATTATGGTGCAACAAATAGTTTCATTTTCCCATATGCATTAGAAAAATGTGGGTTGGTAGCTTATGAACATGACAACTTTAAATAGGTTGAGATGGTTTCTAGGGTAAAGAAAGTTGTAGGACGTAGTGTTGATAATTTTTTGTAGAGCTAGGGGTGTGTACAACTAGGTTAAAGGTGTACATCACTAACTTGAAGACATATATTCTAATTATTGGAATGGATTGGCTAGAAACACATCGAGCTTTTTTAGACTATTTTGAGAAGAGCGTGCTTTGTTTAGATAATGAGAGGAGATCAATTGAGATCCATGATATAAAGATGAAGGTGTCCCTATGTTTCATCTTGACGATGAAATCAAAATGTTGCATGAGGCAAGGAGGTTGGTTGTACATTTTAGAGGTGGTAAGTGATGGGTATGGATCCTCTTTAGATCAATACACAGTTTTGTCAAAATTTGAGGATGTTTTTCCCAAAGAGTTTCCAAGGTTACCTCCTTAGAGGAAACTTGATTTCATGATCGAGTTAAAACCCAACACAAAGCCAATTTCCAAGACACCATACATGATGATGGATCCAAAATTGTGTGAGTTGAAAATACAGTTGAAAGAACTGTTGGAATTAGGGATTATTAGACCTAGTGTTTCTTCTTGGGGTGCAGTAAATATTTTTCAAGGAGGATGGTTCCTTACGATTGTGTATATATTAAAGGGATTTGAACTGGGCCACAATGAAGGTGATCCGAATTTATGCATGAATGCAACAAATACAAAAATAGCCATGAATACAAAGATGCAACGGAAATAACACTTCATTTCATTAATATCAAAGAACTGAAACTTGTTTACAGACATTATAAAAATAAACTAGCTAGGGCGCTGGTAGCTTATCTCTGAGAAGAGATGTGGCGGCTACAGGCCTTTGAACTCTGTGTTACAATGAGGCTCGAAGGCCTATATGTTATTGAGAAACAATGGAAACTCTAAACATCCACAAACCTAACCCTAGGAGATGAAACGCCAGAATATGGGCCTCGTCGAGGTAAATTGGTACATCAATTTCTCGAGGTCGTAACTTTGGCATACTATCTCCGTTTGACGCATATGATACATCGTTAGAAATATTTATCCGAGGACTACAACTATTGACAACAAACATTATGGTATGGAATAAAGTTATATTCACCGACTGGTTGATGCCCAAAAAACGTTATTTAGGGCCTCAAAATGGCTCTGGAAGTTCAAGACCTGAAAAACTGCCAAAAATAGTAAATTGTGCTACAATTAAGGAAACTGAAAAAATGAAAGAAACAATGGTGGGGGTCCAAGAGTAATAGGCGAGTGGCCACCAATATCCACTTGGATCAGAAGGATACATACCTGATACCTTGAATAGATGATCTCTTTGATCAGATGAAAGGAGCAATAATTTTCTAAAAAATTGATTTGCGATCAGGTTATCACCAGTTAAGGATTACAGAAGGTGACATTCCCAATACCTCCTTAAATCAATTTGGGCACAATGAGTTAATAGTGGTGACATTCGGTTTGGCCAATGCACCAGTTATATTCATGAGCCTTATGAATGGTGTATTCTGAAAGTACTTAGGACGCTTTGTGAAAGTCTTTCTAGATGATATTTTCATCTATTCCACGAATAAAAGAGAACATGATGAGAACTTACGATTAGTGTTGTCATTCTTAAGAAAAAACAAGTTGTATGGAATTTTGTTGAAATACTCTATATTTCATAAAGAGATTCACTATCTTGGTCATATTATTTCAAGAGAAGGAATTTGAGTGGACCCAGAAAAGGTGATGGCCATAATGGATTGGCTAGTGCTGAAAAATGCTCATGAGGTGAGAAGATTCATGGGGATAGTTCGATATTATTGAAGGTTTGTGGAAGGGTTCTCAAATATTGCAAAACCCATTACTACCCTATAGTGCAAGGGAATCAGGTATGAGTGGAATGACGAATACATTTCATTCGTCGAGCTTAAGAGATTATTAACAAGTGTGCCAATCCTATGAGTGTTTGATATGGATAAGGACTTCATAGTTTGTATGGATGCATCAAAACAAGGGTTGGGAATTGTGTTAGTTCAATATGGGGGAGTGATAGTGTATGCATCTAGGAAGTTGAAGAAACATGAGGAGATTTATGCTACACATGCTTTATAATTGGAAAATATGATGCTATATATAAATCTTTGGAGACATTATCTTGTTGGGAAAAGCTTTGAGCTCAAAATAGATCACAAAATATTGAAGCATATCTTCACTTAAAGGGATTTGAATTCCAGGTAGAGGTGATGGAGCTAATTCATGAGTGAGTATGATTTTGTAATTTCATACATCAAGGGAAAGGAGAATGTGGTGGTTGATTCCCAGAGTATAAGGCCATAGATATTCTCACTGGTTCCCTTAAAGGTCAATATGATGGAGTAAGTGTTGGGACAAATTCTTGGAGAGAGTTGGTATTTGAAGGTTACTTCAACACTCCATAATCAGAGGTTGTTAGAACCTAATTTTTAACAATATGTCCTTGAAGCAGATGGATTGTTGATATTTCAATGAATGATGTATATTCCCAAGGAAGGATATATTCGAAGCAATATCCTCGAGAAATACCATAGAGCACTTTATTGTGCACATCCTAGTGTGAAGAAGATGTATGTGGACATGAAGAATCTTTTCTTATAGGCAGGAATGAAACACAATGTAATCTAGTTTGTCACTAAATGTCTTGGGTGTCAGTAGGTAAGGGAAAATCATCACCACCCAGTAAGACTCCTACAACCACATGATATTCCTATGTCCAAATGGGAATTCATTTCTATGGATTTGATTGTGGGATTGCCACTCACATCACAAAGGCACAATTCTATTTTGGTTATAGTTTATAAATTGACCAAAAGCACACATTTCATTCTATTAAGAGACACATATGATGTCACTAATGTGGCATGAGTTTTATAAGTGAATTTATTCATCTATATGGGTTACCTAAGAAGATCATTTCACATAGAGACTCTTGATTTACATCTAGGTTTTAGACAAGCTTACCGTCAACATTGGGGACTTAGTTGAACTTGAGCATAATGTATCATTCTAAAATGGATGGGAAGATGGAAAGAGTGAATCAAGTTATGGAAGACAAGCTTAGGATGTATGTTATGGATAACCAAAATCATTAGGAGAAGTACCTACATTTGGTAGAGTTTTCTTACAATAATAGTTCCATATCTCAATTGGGATGCCTCCTTATCAAGATTTATATGGAAGGCCATGCAAGACACCATTGAGTTAAGACAAGTTGGACAATAGGGCTTGAATTGATTCAAGAGATGGAGGAACAACTGATTCAAATTAGGAAATGGTTAGAGAAGAAATAGGATAGAAAGAAGAGTTAAGCTGATGCACGTAGTACCGATTGAAATTATGAGATAGGAAATCAAGTTTTTATTCATATGATACCTAATAAGAGTACTATTCAGTTTGGAAAGGGGACAAAGTTGTCACCTCGATTTATAGGGATATTTAAAATTTGGGAAATGACCAATCACTTATCGTCCTGTACTACTATCCCACTTGCATAAAAATCATGATGTTTTACATGTATCTATATTACGACATTATGGAAAGGGGACAAAGTTGTCACCTTGATTTATAGGGATATTTAAAATTTGGGAAATGACCAATCACTTATCGTCTTGTACTACTATCTCACTTGCATAAAAAGTCATGATGTTTTTCATGTATCCATATTACGACATTATGTTGTCGGTGAATCTCACATACTTGGAAGGAATTGTAGGTCTCGGTCGTGGGAAACATTTTGGTCAAACCATTACGCATATTGGACCATAGGGTCTGAAATCTTAGACACTGATTGGTGGACCAGGTTAAGGTCTAGTGGGACAAATATAACCCATCATCTACTACCTGGGAGGACACAGAGACCATATATCAAGATCATCCCAAACTTTTGTTGACCATAACTTCAGAACAAAGTTTCCCAAAGGGTGGGTGTATGTAATTCCCCATTTTGACCTAGGAAGCTAAACTACATTATGACCTAATTATATTTCCTTTCTTATTAACCGTGAAACATTATTAGAACATGGAACTTCAACATACGGACATGTGGTTATTTGTGTTATTAATGATGGATTTTATGTGATTTACTTCTAGAATGCAAGTTTTAATTAAATGATTTTGATACATGGATACTAGTATTAAATGATACATTTCAATGCAATTAGGACCATGCACATGATGAATAACTAGTTGATTTACATGGTTCATCAATGTCTAATGTGGCAATCACATGTCAATAGTTTTATGGTTATGCATGATTTTGTGTTATAAACTAACCTACAAGTTGAATGGACTATGTGATAGCTAAAAAAGAGTGATATTAAAATGGTTGATGTCAAGTACATCGAATGAGAAATGGTATGTTAGGAGGAATCATTATGTTATTTTTACATTGGTTCAAATGCATTGTTATGATATCGAGAAAGCATAGGTTTTTCAGGTAGCACAATTGTTCAAACTAGATATTCAATGACAAAGCACTCAGAACAACAACACCATAGTATGGTCAATGATAGGGTGTTTACCATAGTTCTATTAGGAGGGGTGGAGGTATTTCCCACCATTTATCCTCTGAAATCTCGAATCGTGGGAGAGTATGTTAAGCCATGATCCCATATAAATGTGATGGTGACTACTAGTTTCCAACTAGGGAAGCTTGATCAAGGTAGTTAATATTTTCACTTATGGGTTTTATCTAGAATTAGGTCAATATAATTGATGCTCCAGTATAGTCGAGTAGAGGAAGGATATGATCTGGAATATGGAAGTAGGTTAGGGAGGAAGGATGATTTGGTGTAGTTGAGAGTGTTGTTGGAATTTAGTCATGTAAACTTAATGCTCGACTTAGTCATTTTTTTGTATTAAATACTTAATTTAGCTATGATGATCTAGGTGAATGTTTCATTCATTTTGAATTGTTGTGACTAATGAGTTACCATTATTATGTTAATATAAATGATTGATTAATTCATTACATGATTTATTTCTCTATCGACTTGGTTGTGAGCATATAGGAATTATACATTTAATATATATTATTTGGTATTGAAAAAAATCATTGGAATGTAATTTGGATTTAGTGTGTGATTTGTTATTTATTAAAGTATTTAATTTAATTTAATATTTAATATATTATTTGGTATTGGAAAAATCTATTTTGATTGGAATGTAATTTGGATTTAGTGTGATTTGAAGTGGAAGGTCTATTTGATTTGACTTATTTCCTCATTAATGAGTAGATTGCATGTCAGACAGGGAATCAAGGCGTAGGTGGGGGAAGGAAAAGATAGAGGTAGTGGATTTCTTGAGGGAATAAAGGGGGAGATTGAGAAAATGAAATGGGATGGAGAGTTTTTGAAAAAATATACTTGGAGGTATGAAAAAACAATTGAAAATCATGTGAGGTAGACTATTTGTGGAATTGATAGTGGAATATTGACAAACTACGGGTGTTGTAATTTTGGCTACTTTGGGAAAGGAGGATTAGGAAACCTTCCTTAGGGATTTCCTAGAGATAGGGAGCCCACGAGGTTGTTCATAGTTCGCTGGGAGGAAAAGGCAAGGAGGCAACTCAGCTAATCTACACAAAGTAGCTACTCTACTAATCTACCCAAGAAACCAAATAGAATTTAAAGGTATTATCCATCACCCCATAAACCAAAATTATGAATGACTAATTTACTATTTATATTGTTATTAATTGCTAAAAAAATGGTTGTAATTTGCATGCAAATGTTATAGAAAAAAAGAGAGTATATGCTTAACAGGAATGTGTAACTGGAATGAGTAATTTCTATGTAATTTGCATGCAAATGTTATAGAAAAAATGAGTATATTCTTAAAAACAATGAATAATTGCTATGTAATTTGCATGCAAATGTTAAAGGAAAAAAGGAGTATATTCTTAACAAGAATGAATGATTGTTAAGTAATTTTGCAAAGAACAAATATTTTCCTTTTACAAACTTTATACTAGAATTCTACAACCTCATTCTTTGAATTCTAACAAAATAAATTAGTTTAAAGTTTGAATAGTAAAGATGGACAAATGAAAAATGTTTTTACATTAATTATCCATTCAATTCTAACAAAAGAAATTAGTTTAAATTTTGAATAGTAAAGATGGACAAATGAAAAATACTTTTACATTATTATCCATTTATATTATAGAAAATTATTATAGAGTGATTTGAAGCCCTACTGAAGGGCCTTACAATAGTGGTTGGTGATCAGTTTGGATAATGGTTTCCTTCCCATCAGATAGTGCTTCCATTTATTAATAGCTTGAACCAAGGCATATAGTTACCTATCATACGTAGGGTAGTTTAGGACTCCCCCATTAAACATCTTAGAGTTATAGCATATCATCTTACCTACCTACATCAAGACTGCTCCCATAGCATATTCACTTGTATCTGACTCCGATTTGAAAGGATTCTGCAAGTTAGGCAATGCGAGGAATAGTGGTTGACTAATATTTAATTTCATCTAATAGAAATATTTCTATTGATTATTTCACCACTAGAAACACTTACCAATGGGTGTCATGGCATGGAGTGTCATAGCTACCCACTGAAAAGGATGCTATGAAATTCTGTAGGTACTACATTACTTGAACAAATATCTTAACTTTAGTGACATTAGTAGGAAATGGCCACTTGAGGATCACCTCCATATTCGTGGGAGCTATCTTGAGTTCCCCTGTTAAGAACCAAACATCAATATAGCATAGAAAAACCTCAGGAAAAGTACTCAACGCCTTGAAAAAGAGATAATTTCAGATAATAAGCCTCTTCGAGGGGGCAACCTCCTTTTACCCCACTTAAATGTTCAAGTCCAAGATGATTCAAAATGAAAATGTCTCCTTGGTATATATAG
>JASDQU010817856.1:8836-35766 GCA_032191745.1 Picea mariana
TAGGAGTGCTAATTCTAGCCAATGCTTTACATGATATCATGGGAGTCAACTCTTCAAATGAAATTGCTTCTACGTTTTCATCTTGAGATGGTTCTTGTTGTTGTTGTTCTTCCTCTTCACAATATATGTAGAATAATTTCTTCTCACCACACTTATGTCCCTTAATGTACTTGTTGTCACAATTAAAGCATAAACCTTTTTCTTTTCTTTCCTCCAATTGTTGAGGTTTCAACCTTGTAGGTTGAGTTGTTTTAGAAGAAGGAGCATTGTTCTCTCTATAGATGTTAGAATTGGTCCTTCTAGTAGCCATAGCCATATTTTTACTTTCAACATTTCTTGCCACCTTAAATGCATTCTCCAATGATTTGGGTTCCCAAAGGCAAACCTCATTGTTATAACCCTAATTTGCACCAGACATGCCTCCCTGGAATCAGGCCGCCTCAGATTCCTTCTTTTCCAAAGAACTTTTGAACAACTCTTCTTAAAAACCTCTTTTATAAAGGCCCACAAGCCCTTCTCCATTATGGCATGCGTGTACATGCTAGCTGACCCAAAACAACCCACGTGTACCTACAAAAGCACGAAAAAAGAAAAGTTGTTGATGGAACACACAGCTTTGGGTGAGTTAACTAAACCTTCCAACCACACATGGCTGAGGGTTCGACCAAATACCTATCTTCTTCTATCTTATAAAAGAACGGTTAGGGGTCCCATTTGGAAGAGGAGAATCATAGTAAAGAAACTATACCCGATTGTGCATTCCCTTTGTCCCAACCCTTTAGCCATCCTTGTGCAAAGAGAAAGATAGAGCAAAGAAGTTGGATGACAGTTGAAGAGGAGCCTAGGACCAGGTTCATGGAGCAGTGGCCGACTTCATCATTGTAAGTTGATTTTTTGAAGTTAATAACAAAGAAGTACTTTTCTCGTCCCACCATATGAGGCTTTCATGGTTTATTGCATACTTGTTTATTGAATCTCTAACCCATTAATCTATATATCAAATGCATGTGGAGTTTGTTATTTTTCTTGTGTGAATGCAGATCAGCCTTGGGAGGAGAGTTGTAGTCAAAGAGCGATCAAGCATGAGGAAGGATCGATATCAAACACCCGAAATAAGGTATGCTCACTTGATCTTCTTAACTATGTATTTGCTCAAGAATAATGGGGATTAGGTCTAGGACGACGATAGAAAGTAGAAATATTTAGGTCTTTTCTGCATGCATAATTAAACCCTAAGTGATAGTCCATAGAGGGATTTCCCACTCACAACAGAATTGGCAACCATACTGGGGATAATCTAGAGTTTATAGGGAATATTTTTTGGGTATTTTTAAGAACTGGTTTCATTTCCTATTTTTAAAGTTTCTACAAAAGTCTGAGCTAACAGAGATTCTAGTCTTCCATACTAGTTATCTCTGTTTCTTTGCTTGACTGTATTTTTTTTTCGATACCAACAAAGGTACATGCGACCTGTATAAGATCTGCATGTGTGTACCTGCGCCCTTCATTCTCATAGCCCGCGTGTACACGCTAGATGAGGAAGTGTCAGTAGCGTGTATGATTCCAGAAAATTTCTTTTAAAGAGGTAGTCATCCTCTTCCCTGTCAGCATTAGTCCTTCTCAGGGGTTTTCTAGAACTCTTTCTAGTCTTTGTTGTTTGCAGTCTATAGCTTAGGTTTCACCTCGGATTGGTTTGTTCTATGAATTTTTCCTTGAATTGTTTTCTTTTTTCTGTTAAAGTAAGTGTCTGAGTCTTCAAGAGATTTTGATTCTCAGTACCAGTAGTCTCTGCTTGGTCTTACTTGCTTGGATTTTCATTTGTCTTAGAGTTTCAGATATACACACGGCCTGTATAAGGCCAGAACGCGTGTACACACGCTCTGAATTTACACATCTCGTGTGCACACGCTTGCTGTGGAACTGTCAGCAGTGTGCTTGTGGAGATAATTTTTGTTGAAGGTGAGGTAGTCATCCTTTCTTTTGACAAGAGTTATAACTCTTAGGTTTGGGTCTCTAGCATAGCGGTCAGTAACTTAGGTTTGATCATAGCAATAGATTTATTTTTTCATTTAGAAGTTTTCTTCAAAATTTTTCTTTTATAGGGTTTTTAGACAAGTGTGAGAGTCCAATTTTAATTTTCTTGTGTGTGATTTTTAAAGTGACTCTTTGTGATCTGCACTTAGGCCAGAAGTTTTCTTGGTTTTGACTTGTTGAAATTTTTCCTTTTTTCTTTGTGAGCATTCAAATAAAAAAAAATATTTTATTTCTTTGTTTGGTTAAAAAGTGTTGTTTTGCATTAGTAACCAGGGAAAATTATTTTCTTTCATAAGTTATTGACAGTTTAATTAGATCATAAGTAGCTCGTAGTCAAGTGAAATCCTAATTTGAGTTTTTTGTTCAAAGATCTTAGAAAAAAATTTAAGTTTGAAAAGTTGTTTAAGAGTTGAGTGAAGTAAAGGTTTTTGTTTCTAGCTTTCTTTTTATTTTTCTTTCATCTTTCAAACATCACTAGTTTCACTTTCATAAACTTTGACTTAAGATAAGCCATAAAAAATAACGCTAAATCTAAAATTCATTAGACTTTTTATGTTTGTAGGGTCAACCAACAAGTTTAGGGTTAGGGCTTTGAATTAGGTTGCAGAGGAAACTCTTCAAGGCCATTAAAATCAAACATTAGAGTCTGAGTTAGGGAGTGTCAAAGTCTAGTATCGTGAAAGTTATTCGCGATCCCCCTCTAACACAGGGGATAAACACGAGGTCTCATGTGGAAAGGTAGCGGAGATAACCCCTCCAAAGATGGACCAATCATAGTGGAGAACACATATAGAGGGCTTGTCATGGGATTCCGTCAATTGAATTTTCCACAGAGCTTCATGGGTATCAAATCCATTCGAGGTCCTCAGTTGTCTTCCAGACCACTTGCTTTTGATACCCTTGACAGGTTTCGAGCTCGATACCCTTCTCATTGTGGTCTACCCGATTTTCGACTGTACCCACCTGGTGGTTGTTCGCGCGCTGGCAACCTAGTTGCCTATCTTTTTAGGGACATACACAGGTGACTGTAGGGGTATACCGCGGTACCTAGGAAAAAAATTGGGCCATGCTTTGCAAAGAATACCTAGAGGGTGATTCTGTGTTCGATTTGCACTTGCACCAGTAAGTTTCTCTAGTGTTGGTTGTTGTAACTGTTCTGCCAATTAACTTAGTGTTTTCCTGTTTTATCTTGTAGGGACTTTTTTAGTGTGTGTTGTTTTTTGAATGAATAGACAACCCTAGAGTGTCTTTGCTCTTCTCACATGGTGGAGGATCATAATCTCCACTGGTCACAAAGGCTTCTGGGCCTATCACCAGTTACACTGGAGCCACCCCCACCACCACTAAGGAAAAAGCTATACCAACAAGAGTCTTTTGAAGCGACCGGGTCACAAGAAATTGTGTCCGACCAACATTCAGAGGAAACAACCATTTTAGACTTTGGAGCGAAAGATATTGGTCCACATGAAACTCCAACCACTGATCTTTTGGCACCCATCATTGTACCGATTCAACCTTACGAGTGCCAGACAATGTCGCATGCAGCAATGGAAACAAATGCTATCACCCCCTCTGGGAATTCTTCAATTCCCACTATGGTTGTCACCTCAGGAGAATTTCCACCTCCTAACCCACCATCACCAGTCCGAGCCACCATGGTCTTGACTGCCTCTACCTCACACAGTGGTCTGATCCTATCTATGGTGGTGGCCATAACCCCTTTCACACCAAGTGCAACAGGCCCTCCATTCTCATATGGGATGCCTAGCTCAGGTACAAGTCCTTTACTTTCCTACTCCACTTCACAAAATTTAGGTCTAGGGGCAAGGAGATTTAACGCTCCTTTGCAAGGCCACATGGGGGGCACTTCAGCTCCTTCTAACGATTTCCCTTACGGGGGAGGTCATATGTCTCCTTCGTCCCCTTCACTCGGTGGCACACATCAACAATCCGTCGGGCCACCTGCACACCATAGTTTATTTGGAGAAGGGAGTCAAGGACTACCTTCGCATAATATGCCTGTAGGTTTGACACCATTTTCTTTTTTTGGTGCATTTGGTAACAACACCTTCTCGTCAGCTGCTTTCCCGACTAGGGGCAATCCCGGTTTCAGACAACCTATTCCTATGCAAGGTACTATTCCTGCATAGGGGGCAAACCCAGGAACTTCTTCTGCATCAGGGTCATGGAATTATTGGCAGGGATTCGTTCCCTCATCAAGAATGTCAATATGGGGAAATTATTTTCACAATCAATGGAACCCAAGACAAGGTACTATGCCTATCCCCATGGGATTGACATGGAGCAACCCTTCCCAAAGTCCTTTGAATGTAATGCATGCCCATCCATCTACGGCCTATTTTGGGAATCAACCGATGATGTCTCCTCCCACACAGAATCCATACGCTGGTCATGGCCATGGTTTTTACCAGAACCCAGGCCAACAGATGAACTTTTCCTGGCAACCTGGTGCCAGTCAAACTCCAGGTCCCTTTTTCCCAGGTTATCACCAATAATCCAAACTACCTTTCCTGGAAATCTTGCATTTGCCAGACTTTACAAGGTTGTTGAATGACCCTATCTGTCACGCTCCGCATTGGCCCCCTATGATGATGAAGTTGCCTTTGGACATACCAAAGTTTGAAGCTAAGCCTAACGAAGATCCAGGCGATCATGTGACTACCTTCCATATTTGGTGCTCATCTAACTTGTTGAAAGATGACTCCATACAGTTGTGATTGTTTCAACATACTCTCATTGGGAGTGCCACAAAATGGTACATTGAACTCGACCACTCAAGATACTCTTCCTTCAGCGAATTGGCAATGGCCTTCCTAAACCATTTCCAAATACCTATGAGATACGAAGTTGGCACAAAATTGATGGCCAATTTCACACAGACAAAAGTGGACCATATCTCTGATCACATCCAAGAATGGATACGCTGGAAGAGTTTAATTAAGGTGCCAGTCCCACCAACATTCCTGCTCAAGTGGATCCTTAAGTCTTTGGTCCCACAGTTATCCAAAGACATCGCGACATCAGGAGTGTTTTCCAAAGAAGACGCCATCATGAGAGCTCAACAGCTTGAGCTCATCTATTCTCAGTCTTGTTTATTATATGAGATCTTTCCAGATGCACCATGCTCAATACTTGATAAAACCAGACAGAGATCTGGACCACATCCTGATGGTATTGTTGGTTCAGCACAAACAAAGCTCGCTAAGCAACTGACGAAGTAGTTGCAGAAATTGTCTATACAACGCACAACGGCCAGCCAAACTACTTTTTTGGCTGCTCTCCCTACTAAAACATCGGATGTACACACAATGCATTCGAAAAATCCAAATTCCACCCAGCAGCCTGAAGGAAAGAAAAAACAATGAAAGAAGGGTAAGGGGGATAAGAAACCCACTAATAATGCTGGTGGGGGAAACACTAAGAAGCGAAAGGTGAGGTATCCATGCAACCTGTGCATGGAAAACCACCTGATCCACCAATGTCCTCGTCTTGCATAGGCCCAAAATTTTGTGACACAACAACAACCTGTTGTGTTAACCAATCCATTTCAGCATGGGCAAAACCTAACTCAAGCCTCTACAAGCACGGAAGGGGGCAGTCAAGGACCCTCTCCATCTTTGAACAATCCCACATCCGCGAATGTGTATATGATGAAGGGTGATACTTTTATATCGACTAGAGTGCATGACTATAGTAAACCAAGCACTTCTGAGAAGGGAAAAGAATTCGAACTCCCATCTCTTCCTTTGTAGATTGAGAAGACTTTGGGCGAAATAATGACATGCATCTCAAAAGGCGCATTCAAAAAATATTCTCACAACCCAAACGCAAGGGCTGCCCAGGACTATTATGTGGTGGAGGATTTGTCTCAAACCCCTTGTGTGATGTCCACTTTGGAGGTCCTCCAAAGCTGCCCTTCCCAGAGGAAAGCTTTGTTAACCGCTTTAGGATCTATCGAGACTTGTAATCCAGGTACCATCATGTTGGATACAACCAACTTAAAACCTCGTCTTCCTTACCATGTAGCATTTCATATAGTAGTGGCTCACCCCATGAAAACTTTTATTTGAAATATTTTCCGCACGATGGTTGATGAGGGCGCCTCAACATGAGTTATGTCATTGGCATGTTGGAAGGCCATTTGCTAGCCCATTTTGTCTCCATCACCTACTCTTCTCACTACTTTTGACGATCATTTGTTCCAACCACATGGTATCATTCCCTCTTTCCCCGTGAATTTAGGAGGGAAGACCATGTGCATCGAGGCATAAGTAGTCGACGCGTCCCTTGACTACAATGTCTTGTTAGGAAGTAGTTGGACTTATGCCATGCAAAAAGTGGTTGGTACAGTTTTCTAGGTCTTGTTGTTTCCACATGAGTACCGAATTGTGACCATTGATCAATTGTCTTTCTCCAGACCCGACCCTTCATTGGGGGTATCCGCAGTCCCGATGATTGATAATCCTCAACCAGGCGTAGTCAATGTCGAGGTTGGTTTATGCTCATATTTGATGGGTAATTTCGATTACCTGCCCCCTCAAGGTGATGTCAAGTTCATATCTGACCACCATAATGTTGAGATTTTCCAATTTTCGTTGTTTCGCATGACTTACTTCAACGATCCGTGGATACTTCCTTCCCCATCAGCCACGATGGATGGGACAGGGCACCCGGGCATGTCCATGCCCTTGTTCGTAGTTGAAGTAGGATACTCTTTAGTCCAACAAGATTCAACCAACACAGATCCAATTCCTGCACAAGAGTTAGATCCGCTTCTAGAGCCTATTTGGGCTCAAGGTTCTCTCGCTGACACCTATTCATTAGACTTAGTCTTGCCCTCCAACGAAGAAGTAATTGAAGCAATGACTAGTCTGAACAAGTCCTGGGATGATATTCATCGCAGATCATACTTCCTCCCAAAGTTAAGCAAAATCGAAGCAGAAGAATTCACCTTGACTATGACTGGAGATAGGTATTGTCCTATTAATCCCTTAGCTATGCACGAGGTCTATGCTGAGGGTAATATGGAAACCATCACTGAAACCATACCGATCAATATCTCCAGAACCCCTGGTGTCGTGGAGAATGTTTTCGTCGGAGTTGACTGTCCCCCGGAGAGATTCAAATATACACAGATCTATTTAAATAATTCCGTGACATTTTTGCCTGGTATTACAAGGAAATGCTAGGCATCGATCCAAAAATAGTCGAACATGAAATCATAACTTATCCAGATGCCAAGCCTATTCGAAAAAATCTTCGTCCAGTTAATCCCAGGAAAGCAGCAGCCATTAAGGTTGAAGTTGAGAAACTGCTAAAAGCCGATTTTATCTATCCTATCCATTTGACCCAATGGGTGTCAAATCCTGTGCCAGTCAATAAAAAACAAGGCATGATTTGTGTATGTATAGACTTCCTTGATTTGAGCAAGGCCTATCCAAAACATAATTTTCCCACACCATTCATCAATCAGATAATTGATGAATGTGTGAGTTGTGAGGCCTTATTTTTCATGGACGATTTTTCTAGATATAATCAAATACAAATCAAACCTAAAGACCAGCACAAAATGACATTCATTTGTCCATGGGGTACATTCACATATCGTAAGATGCCCTTTGGTATCAAAAATGCTGGAGTGACCTTTTAGTAGGCCATGGATTTTTCTTTCCATGACCTCAAGCATATAGTCGAGGCCTATTTAAATGATTTAGCATCTCGATCTCACAAGAGAACGGATCATCCCACACACCTCCAACTTATCTTTGAGCATTGTCGCTACTTCCGGATTTTCTTGAATCCAAACAAGTGTAGCTTTTACGTAACATCAGGACGTTTGTTAGGTTTCATAGTATCAACAAAAGGGATCATGGTCAATCCTCTCAAGGTTGAGGAAATAATTCAATTTCCTCCCCCATGCAAAATCCTTCAACTTCAAAGTCTACAGGGCAAGGCAAACTTTTTAAGACATTTCATTGCCAAATATGCCGAGATCACAAAGGGATTTATGTGCTTACTGAAGAAAGATGTTCCTTTTCATTGGGATGATGTCGCCCAATGCTCTTTTGATGCATTGAAACATGCCTTCACGACTGCCCCTCTACTTCAACCACCTAACTATAACAAAGATTCCTTATTATACCTAGCTGTAGCAGAGTCAACCATCGACATGGTCTTAGTTCAGGAGGATGATTTGTTCTCATAACGTGTGATTTATTACTTGAGCCGAGGCCTCGTAGGACCGGAACTCAATTATTCTCATATCAAAAAACTTTCGTTGGCAGCAGTCCATGTTGTTCAACGGTTCCATCATTATGTTTTGTTTCACAAGACCACCATCATTGCTGTCATGAATCCATTCCAGTACATGTTGACATGACGGGTAATAGGCGGAAATATCAGTAGACGGATAGTCGTCCTCTAGGAGTTTGACTTAGATTTCATTTCAGCGAAATCCAAAAAGTCACTGGTCTTCGCAGAAATTATTTCGGAACTTCTGGTTGAGTCAGGTGATGTTATGCCTAAAGAGTCACCTATCAGAGGAGATATGTTTTTGATCGCATCTTCAGATCCCTGGTATGGAGATATACTTATACATCTCCATAATTTGAAGTGCCCGACCTCTGCTTCTCGTGATGAGCATCGATGTATACACCATCAGGCTAAGAATTATCTCATGCTTGATGATACGTTGTATCGAAGAGGTGTAGACTGCATCCTACACCGATTTCTCACTCACAAAGAAGTAGTTATCATGCTTAACGATTTCCATACTGGAGCGTGTGGTGGTCATTTGTTTGGGTTGGCAATAGTCCAAAATATTCTACGAGTAGGTTACTTCTGGCTGACACTAATCAAATATTGTATTGAATCGGTCAAGAAGTGCCACCTGTGCCAGATATTCTCTCGGAAGATGAGGGCACATCCCGCTCCCATGTTTCCTTTCATCACAGTTGGTCCCTTCACCAAGTGGGGGATTGATTACACTACATGCAACCCTCCTTCATCAAGGGGGCACCGTTATATCATCATAGCCATAGACTACTTCACGAAGTGGGTTGAAGCTATGCCAATGTTTAAAGATGATGGAGAGACTACAACTCTCTTTTTATTCAACTAGATAATAACAAGGTTCGACGTCCCAAGGGATATTTTCACTGACCATGGCAGTCACTTTCAGAACCATATGATGACTGAGTTAACATCAAATCTTGGGTTACGACAAGAACATTTGTCACCCTACTACCCCCAAGCAATTGGTCAGGTGGAAGTTGTAAATAAATCTCTTAAGACCATCCTACAACAAACGATCAACTCAACCAAGTCAAATTGGCATGTGATGTTATACTTGACATTATGGGCTTACTGAACATCTATTAAGACTGCAACCGATTTCTCACCTTTTCAACTCATTTACGGGCTGGAAGCAGTCTTTCCTATCGAATGTTAGATCCCGTCCCTAAACTTGGAAGTACAATTATTGCCAGATACTTCTCCACTTGAGGAACGTTTATTATGCCTTGAGTGACTCAATGAGTAGTGTTGTGATGCAACCCTGGCCAACGAGGCTCACAAACATAAATTCAAGTGTCAGTATGATAGGTTCGTTCATCCTCAGATTTTCACTGAAGGCGACCTTGTCCTGGTCTATGACCAAGATAAGGACCCCCTGGGGGCAGGAAAATTCAAACCCATGTGGTTCAAACCTTTCATCATAAAATAGATTCTAAAAAAGGGCACTTATCATCTAGTTGACTTTGAAGGGAATGCTTTGGCAGAACCTAGAAATGGGCTCTACCTTAATAAGTATTACTCATAGGCAGGTCACCATGGGTAACTTTTTGTAACATATGTATAGTCTTTGTACTATTACTTTCTAGTTTCTTTTAGTATTATGGACATGTTGTTTTTGATGTTATCTTTTGTCATTGTGGCAGATGTCAAATGAATCTGAAGTGTTCATTGGGTACATAGACAGTGCTAGCCAACACACTCGGAGGCTTGCCTATGCAGCTTGGGTCATTTTTACACCTCGAGGCCAATTATTATATTCCGGAGGTATATGCTTAGGTGACACCACAAACAATGTCACCGAGTATAGTGTAGTTATTGAGTTTCTTTGTGACACCTTGTCGTTTGGTATCTCTCATCTTCGGGTCTATCTTGATGCTCAGCTAGTTGTGTCTCATTTAAATAGAGTCTACCGTGTTCATGATCCGACTTTACACTGACGATTCCTTAGGGTACGTCTCTTAGAATGAAGCTTTGATTATATTACATATTTTCATGTTCCTGGGAGATTAAACCAAATTACAGATACTCTAGCTAATCAAATTTTAGATTGGCATCTTGCACACATATGAAAGGACATACACATAAACATGTAAATACATTTTTAAAGGAAAAAATGATTCATAAGAAACAAAAAGACATAAAAATCCATATATAATATCATAGTCACCAGAGTGCATAGGTGGAAAAAAGATCCTCAAAAATATGACCAATAATGAGTCATGGGGCTTATGCCCTCAAAAAATATATACAAGTAGTGCTCTCAGCATGTGAAAAATCTAACTAAGGTTAGGGCCTATGGGCCTTGTTGTACTGATCAACAACGTTTTCCAAATGCTGAAACAATCGGACCCACATCCGTGGTGCCCCCACTACATGAGGCTGCATAGATGGTGGTAGATCCTCAATCTCTACCATAGGGACCATGCAAGTGAGTGAAGTAAATTTTCGCTCGACTCACCTCAACACCCTCTTAGCCTCCCCGGTTGGAAGCTCTCCTACTGCTACTGGTCCCCCTCTAGCTGCAAGTGCGGCCCCTGGCCGAGGATGACTCCTGTTCCTCGCATAGTTCGCAGGTCGCACTGGTCCAACATCTGCACACAATAGACACATATCCGTCAAAAAATCTGGTATAAAAAAAATGATATATAACAAAAACAACATAAAAATTACATATGTTTCACAAAAAAAAAACAACCAAACAATGATGTAAACTTACCCATCTCTCCTCACTCCTCACCAGGAGGTACTAGTATCTCAGGATCTCTCAAGAAATCAATCCTAGCATAAGGGTAATCCTCTATGACCGAGATCTGTCGCGACAACCAAGCGAAGAAATCATCGTCGAAGGACTCATTGGTCCTTCCACTTGTCAGGGTAGTAACATTGCCCATCTACAAACTGTAGGAAGAGAGGCCTGATGTCCTCATACCACTACTCGAGGACTGAAGCTCAGAACTCTTTCAAAGAAGAAAGAGCATAGAATGGTCCTGAACCCAAAGTTCCTCTGCATCCGCGACCGACAATCTGTCAACTGCCTCTTCATACAATCTAGCAGTGTTGTGCTCCAGTCAAATATTTGTGCATTTAAGCATTGGCCTGCATAGTTCATCTGTGCATAGGACGCCTGATGTAGAGCCGTATAACCAGTGATCCACCCAATAAGAAACACAATCGCCTGCAACGATAAGTTAGTAATATTGCTTATGGGCGCCTGTGAGCTCGATCGGTCTATACCAACCTCACAGTAAAGTCCTATCAATTCTGCTATGGTATGCGGCCCCGAAGGAAATGTCCGAAAGTTGACTGGTTCCCCTCTCCTCTAGAGGCCAGTCAAAAAATATATGTCCTCTATCGTGGGCACTAGTGACTACCCCTCTAACATAAAGGCCTCTACATCTGGATGCCAATAATCAACCAAGGCATTCAGTAGCCTAGGTTGTGCCTGCATAAAAGGACATAAGAAGAACTTGAACAGCCCACATTGCATTAAGCCAGCCATAGCATTGGGGTATTCCCCGACTAACTCACTAACCTCCTCATGCTCTCCTTCTCTCAAGTGAACATACATCCTGCAAAACACCAAAGTTCAGGAGGGTTAACCCTTGTTTTTTAAATTGTTTCATTCAATAATGGGGTCCATGCAGGCTGTAATGCTGACAGTCACGTGTCCACGTGTGCAGTTTTTACTCTTCTTGAATGTACAGGTGGCCTGTCCTAAGACAGCCTGCATGGACCTAGGGCCAACCTTTTGAAGATTGATGCCCCCCCAAAACTTGGAACCCAAAGCACAAATAAATATTTAAATTGCAAGAGGAGAGAGTTTATACTTACTTGGTCCAGACAGATGGTCATTTCGTCCACTGTAGCTCCCAGAATCACCACTTTTATCAAAGGGGTTTTTTTGCTCCAGATTCAATTTCCAAATCAACAATGGTGATAATGAGCTACTAGCTTCTATTTATAGACTTTTTGGCCTCTTTTTGTCACTTTTTTTCCCCCCCTTATCATTTTCTTTAAACCAAAAACCATTTAGAGTGATTCAGGAGTTGCATTAGAGGGGTATGATAGGGTATCAGGACATTTTTTTGGAGTTTTGGGTAAATTTTGACGATCCATGGAAAAATCTCAGATGATCAACTTGAGCATATAGGTTAGGTTTCTACCCTGACTTTTGTATCTCGTTGTCTTTATCCCTTTTCCATAGGATTGATCCCATCAGGTTGCGACACAGAACCAGCCTTGCTGCTTTAGAAGTGTTGCAAGTTGGTGGTAGAGCTTACCGGAACATGGATGTCCTAGGTAGATCCTAGTTGCATTATGGTGTCCATGTTGTCTCTAATCATTGTAGGCTCGGGAGTCCTTGTTGTTTTTCCTGATTACAAGTTTGACCCTCATTTGCATGATTCTTTTTCACGCTTGACCTCACCCTCGGGACTTCCTAAAGACATAACGGGTCTTCTTTTAAGCCCTTTTCAGACCCTCTAAACATGAAAATATTGCCGAGTGATCTTGTGGCCTTTCACGCTCGTTAAACTAAAATTTGAATTCACATCTGTCCGACGATAGTTTACCCCT
Source organism: Picea mariana (assembly GCA_032191745.1). NCBI lineage: Eukaryota > Viridiplantae > Streptophyta > Pinopsida > Pinales > Pinaceae > Picea > Picea mariana. The sequence continues at coordinate 21,761 of JASDQU010817856.1, forward strand.
TGTTCGGTCTGGATGGTCAACTGTACGAACAAAGGTATACTCTAAGGAATTTTAGTTCTCTAGAAGAGTACTCTCAGGTATCATTTTAACCCTTTTTCGGTCCTAAGGGACTAAATTTATGAAAAAGGATCCCCCACGGAGTCCATAGTTAAGCTCTTTTCAGACTCCCTAAAATTGAAAAGATCATCGAGTGACCTTATTCTTTCACACTCATTAAACTGGTCCAAAGGAACATTCCTGACGGAGTCCATAGTTAAGCTTTTTTCAGACTCCTTAAAAATGAAAAAATGGCCGAGTGATCTTGTCTTTATCACACTCATTAAAATGATTTTGAATAGATGTCTTGTCGGTGATAGTTTACCCTTTTTTTGAATCGACTAGACTACCTTTGAAAAAGGTACCCCAATGGAGTCTCCTTTTACGTTTTTTCAGAATCTCTAAATATGAAAAACTGCCAAGCTTACCTTCTCTGGGCTCATTAAACTTACATCGAAGGACGTTACCATTGTGTGTTTTGTTAACCGCATTTTCATACCTGCATCTTTGGTCTAATGTCAGCTCCATGTTGCTCTCAACTAAACCATCTGAAGCATACCTTATACGCAAGCCTTGTAGCACTTTGCCTCTGCGTCTTGACACCTTTGGCCCCTAAAGGATTTTTCCCAAGTGTCATTTCTCTAAACATCAGTCTTGTCCTTGTGACTTGAACTTTTATGTTTGCAACACTCGTTCCTCCTTTGTAATGTGACATTCTTTTATTCTTTTTCCAAAATCATTGAAAAAGACAAAAAAAAATCAAATATACCCCAAAAAGAGGAAGGGAAAAGTATTTTCTTTATTGACAGCATAATGAGTCACCCTTGGATAAAGCACATTGTTCCATTTGTTTGTCAAACTCTGGGATTTAATAGGACCTTAGGAAGTTGTTCTCATTGCATAGAGCTGTGTCCTCCTCTGTTTGGTTATTCTTCCAAACATATGGAGAGTTTGTGTTGCCTCATTCTTTGTAAACTTATGTTCATGCCATGCTACTTGAGTCTCATCATTTTTCGTGATGTTGTCCAAGGGAAGTTTTTACCAAGCCCGAGTCGTCCCCTCTGCAGTTTGTCTCTTTCCCTCATACCCAGCCATCCTAAATGTCCAATCAAGTCTTTGTTCGAAATCAATGAAGCCTTTAGTCTGATCATCAATATTCTCTAGTCCATGACTGACGAGCCGTCAAAGACCTCTGGGTAGTGAAGTCATACACTCATATTACACTCCTACCCAAGTTTTGAAGATTTTGAACTTGTTGCTCGAACTTTTAAAACCTCATCTCCAGCCATCGGGCCTTATCAACTTCTAAGAAGATGGATACTCTACATGTATATATTTTTTATTTCGAGTGTAGCTCCGTTGTGTATTATTCACAGCTACACTTTATATAGTTATATGACATGGATCTACAGTGTATTTGATTGGTATCCATGATTTTACTTTATCCTAAACATCGATATACCTGCCTCAGTGAGACAATTATTATTTTTGCACACGACGCCTCCCAATTTCTGGTCCCTAGGCTCACTTGTTCGGCACATCAGTAAATATTGTTAATGTATTTCAGCCATCATATGCTCTTCTGACCTCACACATTAGGGGGCATCTATTATAACCCTAATTTTCACCAAACATTCTTACTTGGCTTCAGGCCATCTCAAATTCCTTCTTTTCCAAAGAAATGTTGAACAACTCTTTTTAAAAACCTCTTTTATAAAGGCCCATGTGCCCTGCTCCATTACTACACATGTGTACACGCTAGCTGACCCAAAACAACCCGCATGTACCTACAAAATCATGAAAAAAGGAAAGTTGATGACGAAACACACAGCTTTGGGTGAGTTAACTAAACCTTCCGGCCATGCATGGCCGAGGGTTCGACCAAATACCTAGCTTCTTCTAGCCTATAAAATAAGGGTTAGGGGTCCCATTTGGAAGAGGAGAATCATAGTAAAGAAACTATACCCGATTGTGCATTCCCTTTGTCCCAACCCTTTAGCCATCCTTGTGCAAAGAGAAAGATAGAGCAAAGAAGTTGGAGGACAGTTGAAGAGGAGCCCAGGACCAGGTTTGTGGAGCAGTGGTCAACTTCATCATTGTAAGTTGATTTTTTGAAGTTAATAATAAAGAAGTACTTTTCTCATCCCACCATATGAGGTTTTCATGGTTTATTGCATACTTGTTTATTGAATCTCTAACCCATTAATCTATATATCAAATGCATGTGGAGCTTTTTATTTGTCTTGTGTGAATGCAGATCGGCCTTGGGAGGAGAGTTGTAGTCAAAGAGAGATCAAGCATGAGGAAGGATCGATATCAAACGCCTGAAATAAGGTATGCTCACTTGATCTTCTTAACTATGTATTTGCTCAAGAATAATGGGGATTAGGTCTGGGACGACGGTAGAAAGTAGAAATCTTTTGGTCTTTTCTGCATGCATAATTAAACCCTAAGTGCTAGTTCGTAGAGGGATTTCCCACTCACAACACTCATGTTGAATGTTATCCTTTAAAGTTCCTATGAATACATCAATCAAGTGCTCATATGGAATATCTGTTACCTTTATATTCAATCTTTGGAAGTTCTTGATGTGCTCGGTAACTGAACCCTTTTGCTTGAGATTTATCAATTGGCTAAAGAAGATATTGCTCCTTATATTCTCATAGTGTGCTATCATTTATTCCGTGAAAATTGTCCAAGTGACAAGTGATTTGTGAGAACAAAGCCATCAATACCATACAAATTGATTAGGTTCTAAATATAAAGAAGCAATTCGTACCTTTTGTGTATGTGGCACATTATGTAGATAAAAGAATTTCTCCATCTGAAGTATCCATGTGATTGGGTCCTTTCCATCAAACTTCCTCATATCGATCTTAGGAACGTGGTTGGTCTTCAACCCAAATTTGGATTTTATCCATTCTTGATTCACCTTCATTGTGTCCTCATCATGAATTTCATGGTATGCATTTTCACTTTTAGGTGTCTTCTCTATTATGAAATGTTTCAATACTTCCATGATCTCCTCTTTTAAACCATCCATCTTTGCCTCCAACTTAGCTTCCATGTCTTGTAGTTCATCTTTTGTTACTATCTTCTTTTTTAAATCATTTATGTCCCTATGCATTTCTTCACCTTCATCAAGAGTCCAAGTAGGATTGTCTGGAGGATTATTTGGTGTAGAAGTTACCTTTTTGGGTGGCATGTTGGCCAAGTATCAATTTTGAACCTTGATTTTGAGGCAGTTTTTCTAGACAATCTTTCTTCTATTGTATCTCCCAAATTTTGGCCCTTATGGGTATGAAACTTTCTTTTATGTAGTTCTTTGATATTTCTTCTCTGCAATGCCATAGGTCTGATCAAAATTGGATTTTCCAAGTGGAATTTATGGTCACTTCCCCACAACTTGTTGATTTTTGGCCTTTCCAGGAGATCTCACTTGTATAGTGTTCCCCTCACAAAATAATTGATATAAAATTATGAAACTTGTACCATAAATACTATAGACTATCCACTATCCAATGAAACCTGTCCCACTCAATTTGGATACTCTAGGAAAAAGTTATGATTGTTTTACCTGGAAAACCTTCTTGAGACTTATCAATAGGACTAGTCAGATATCCTATCTTCCACAGGGTGTATCTAGAAATGTAGGATGACCCATAAGATGAATGTTTTACCACAGATATATTACTAATTTTTGTGAATATCCTCTAGATTTTAGGGTCTGAAATGTTATAGAAAAAGGTTTATAGAGAAAATTTCGCAATGAATCAGTTCAGGATGATTCCAGAACCCTATCTTGTAAAGGTTGTATATCCGAAAGTATAATACCTCAGGAGCTGAAATTTTAACCCAATGTACCTTGATCTATCTACTAAATATCCTTCAAGATGTTCCTTTTGAAACATAGTAGAAAAAAAGTTATAGCAAAAATTCCAAGGTGTCTCAGATGTAGTAGCGAAACCCCAAGACCTTGAACTCTGATACCATATGTTAAGAACCAAATATCAATATAGCATAGAAAAACCTCAGAATAAGTACTCAATGCCTTAAAAAAGAGATAATTTCAGATAATAAGCCTCTTAAAGGGGGCAACCTCCTTTTACCCGACATAAATGTTCAATTACAATATGATTCCAAATGAAAATGTCTCCTTGTTATATATAGGAGACTAAAAGGTATAATTACAACTAATGGAATAAAGACGACATTAATAAAATAACATTACTAATGTAATATGCCCTAATTAAGGGTAATGAGCCAATATTAGGGCTTAACATTTCCCCTTAACGTGTGAGGTTAGAAGAGCATTTGATGGCTGAAATACATTAAAAAATCTTCACCAATGTATGAAACGAGCGAGCCTAAGACCAAAGTTCGGGAGGTGCCATCTGCAAAAATAACGATTGTCTCTTAGAGGAGGGCATATGCATGCTCAGTATGAAATAAATCATGGCTGCCAATCAAATACACTGCAGATCCATGTCATATAACTATATTAAGTGTAGCTGCGAGAAATACACAATGAATATACTTCTCAAAGTGAAAGATATACAAGTATAGTATCCATCTTCAAGAAGCCAATACCGCCTGATGGTTGAAGACAAGGCCTTCATAGCTTGAGCAATAACTGCAAGATCTTAAAAACTCAGGTAGGAGCACAATGTGAGTGTATGACTTCACTACCCTGAGGTCTTCGATGACTTGTTAGGAAAAGATAAGAGGATCTCGATGATCAGGCAGAGAACTTCATTGATTTCGATCAAGGGATTGATTGGAATTTTGGGATGGTTGGGCATGAGGTCAAGAGACAAACTACAGAAAGGCCAAATCAAGTTGGGTGAAACTTCCCTTGGAAAAAATCACGACAGATGATCAGACTCGGGCAACATGAAATTGACATAGGTTCACGATGCAAGAGATAACATAAAATCTCCACATGTTTGGAAGAGTAACCAAACGAAGGAGGACACAACTCTATGTAGAGATAACAACTTCCTAAGGTCATATTATATACCAAATCTTGACAAACAAATGAAAGGATGTTCTTTGTCCAAGGGCGACTCATGGTGCTACCAAAAAAGAATATATATTTCCCATCCCCTCTTTTTGGGTTTTTTAATTTTTTTGTCCTTTTCAATTTTTTAAATATCTTGAAAAATAATAAAAGAATGCTACATTAAAAAGAAGGAACGAGTGTCATAAGCATACTATTTCCAAGCATAAGGAACACATTAATTCTCAGACCAAGGAGACATGTGTAGGAAAAGGACACTCAGGGAAAAAATCCTCCATGGGTCAAGGTGTCGAGTCGCAGAGGCAAAGTGCTACAAGGATTGCATATAAGGCATGCTTAAAAGGTTCAGTTGAGAGAAACATGGAGCCAACATTAGTCCAAAGACGCAGAGATGAAAATGAGATTAGCAAGACACAATGAAACCCCCTTCAATGTAATTTTAATGAGCCCATAGAAGGTAAGCTCAGTAGTTTTTTCACGTTTAGAGAGTCTAAAAAAACATAAAAGAAGACTCCACTAGGGTACCTTTTTCGAAAATAGTCTAATCGGTTCAAAAAAGGGGTAAACTTGCACCGAAAAGACGTCTATTCAAAAACATTTTAACAAGTGTGAAAAGACAAGATCACTCGACAATCTTTTCAATTTTAAGGAGTTTGAAAAGAGATTAACTATGGAATCACAACCGTTTTCTGGATTTAGTCCCCTTAGCTCGAAAAAGTATAAAAGTTACTGAGGAAAACTCTCCCGGTGATACAAATCTCCCGAGGTGTACCTTTTTCTTCCATAATCCACAGGCCAAAGAAAGGGGTAAACTCATGCCAGTGGATGTTCTTTTGGACCAATTTAACGAGTGTGAAGGAACAAGGTCACTCGACGATCTTTTCAATTTTAGGGAGTCTGAAAAGAGCTTAACTATGGACTCCATGGGGGTTCATTTTTCGTAAGTAATCTCCAAGGCCCGAAAAAGGTGATAAACCAAAACCAAGGAGAATGTTCCTTTTTCGTAAATTTAGTCCCTTAGGCCCAAAAAAGGGTTAAACTTATACCTGAGAATACTCTTCTAGCGAACCGAAGTTCCTAGAGTATACCTTTATTCGTACAATTGACCATCCAGACCAAAAAAGGGGTAAACTACTATTGGACAGATGTTCCTTCAAGTTTTAGTTTGGCGAGCGTGAAGGGAAACAAGATCGCTCAACAATATTTTCATGTTTAAAGAGTCTGAAAAGGGCTTAAAGAAGAATCCAGAAGTTACTTTTACAGTTAATCCAGACAAGATTGAAAATCACAAACGTAGTCTTTTCGAATGTTGCTTTCTAATTTCAAAGCGAGCTTGAAAGACAACAAAGCGTGCTCATTTTTGGGAGTCTCGAGGGTGAGGCCAATAGTGATGGTGCATCAGACGAATGAGTCTCAATCTCATAATCATGACAGGACTAGCAAGGACTCCATATCCTAAATTCATTAGAGACAACATGGACGCCAAAAATGCAACAAGGATCTATTTAGGGCATTCGTGTAAAGGTAGGATCTACCACCTAATCAAGACACTTATAAATAAGCAATGATGGTTCTGTGTCATATTTTGATGGGATCAATCGTATGGAAAAGTGGAAAAGACAACAAGATGCAGAAAGTGGAGTTGTAATCCTAACTTATATGCAAAAAGTTGGAAAAAATGACTTCTTACCAAAGGACCTTTAAGAGTGACCCATCTCTCAAAAAGTTACCAAACCAAAAGGCAAAGTGCATCGTAACATCCAATAAGAAACTCAATAACCAAATTAAATGATTTCAAAAAAGTGGAAAAAAGGGCCAAAAAAGTCTATAAATAGAAGCTCACAGCTCATTTTCACCAATGCAATTTGAAAATTAACCAAAAGGTAAAAAATACCCCTTTTCTAAAGAAGTTGATTCTGGGAGCTTCAGAGGATGAAACAAACTTTTTCTCAGACCAAGTACAAACTCATCCCTCTTGCATTTCCATTCTTCATTTGTGCATTTTTTTTGGTTTTTGGGGGGGCGTGCCCTCCTAAAAAGGGCGGCCCTACATGTACATGGGTTGTCCAAGGACAACCCATGTATGTCCATGGGAAGAAAAGAGTATACCCACATACATACATGACAATGTCCAAGACAACCCACGTACACCCTCAAAAGCATGGGAAAAATAAAGATGCAAGAGCTAACTCCCCTTTGAATTGTCATGGAGCAGGATGTATGTCCACTGGATGGAGAGGGAACACGAGGAGATCAATATATTGGTCGATGAGGAGCTTTTTGGCATTGCCGCATTGAAACAATGTGGGCTATGAAATTTCTTTTGGTGTCCGGTCATTGGATTTAATCTCCTAGGAACATGGATATACGTAATGTAATCAAAGCAATGTTCTAAGAGACGTACCCTAAGTAAACGTCGGTGTAGAGTAGGATCATAAACATGGTAAACTCCATTTAACTAGGACATAATGAGGTGAGAATCTAACTAGACCCAGAGGTGAGAAATTACATGTGACCAAGCATCATGAAGAAACTCTATCACTGCGATGTACTCAACGACATTGTTTGTAGTGTCACCTAGACAGATACCTTCGAAAGATATCAACTAGCCTTGAGGTGTGAAAATCACCCAAGTTTTGGAAGAAATCCTCTTAGTGTGTTAGCTAGTGCCATCCATGAACCCAAAGAACACCTCTGATTCAATTGACATCTGCCACGGTGAAAAAGATGGCATAAATAACGACACGTCCATAAAACAAAAAGATAAAAATATACATAAGAACTATACATATGTACAAGAAGTCACCCACGCGACCAACCTACGAGTAATACTTCTTGAGGTAGAGCCCATTTCTAGGCTCCGCCAAAGCATTTACCTCAAATTCAACCAGGCGATAAGTGCCCTTCTTTAAGACCTCTTTCACAATGAAAGGTTTGAACTACATGGGTTTGAACTTGTCTGGCCCTAGGGGATCCTTATCTTGGTCATAGACCAAGACAAGGTCGCCTTCGGAGAAAATCTAAGGATGAACAAAGAGATCATATTGACACTTGACTCATTTCTTGTGATCCTCATTGGCCAAGGCTACATCACGACGTTGCTCATCAATCTTCTCGAGATATAATAGGAATTGCTCAAGCAGTGAAGTGTTTGGCAATAACTCTACTGGCAACTTTAAAGACGGGATCTGGAACTCTATAGGAAAGACAGCTTCCATCCCATAAACGATTTGAAAAGGTGAGAAATAGATGGGAATATTTACATATGTTTAGTAGGCCTATAACATTGAGTACAAAATCAAATGCCAATTTGACTTGGAATAATTGATTATTCACTGCAGAATAGTCTTGAGGGAATTATTCACAACTTCCACCTGACCATTCTCTTGTGGGTAGTAGGGTGATGAATTTTCTTTCCTCAAACCAAGCTTTGATGTTAACTCAGACATCATTTTGTTCTATAAGTGACTATCATGGTTAGTGGAAATCTCCTTTGGAATGTCGAACCTTGATACTATCTAGTTAAAAATGAAGAGAGTCATCGTTTAGCCATCATTGTTAAATGTTGGCATAGCCTCCACCCACTTTGTGAAGTAGTCTACCACTATGATTATATAATAATTCCCCCTGGCTGAATTCGGGTGGCATGTAGTAAAATCAATCCCACACTTGGTGAAGGGACCAACAACGATGATGGGAAACATGGGAGCAAGATGTGCCCTCATCTTCTGAGCGAAGATCTGACATGGGTGGCACTTCTTGACTGACTCAACTCAATCCTTGATTAACGTAGGCCAAAAGTAACTGGATCATAGAATATTTTGGGTTTTTTCCAACCTAGACAAATGACCACCACATGCTCCAGTGTGGCAGTCACTAATAATGACTTCTTCTTCCTCATGTATAAGGCACCGACGAATAATGAAATCTACACCTTGACGATAAAAAGTGTCATCAAGTATGAGATATTTTTGTGTCTAATGGTGAATTCGTCGACACTTGTCACGAGAAGCAGAAGCAGGGTACATCAAAGTTTGGAGATAGACTAGTATATCTCCATACAAGGGGTCTGAAGATGCGATCAGAAAAATATCTCCTTTAATAGGTGATGTTGAAATTACTAATACAACTGAAAGGGGGGGGTGAATCAGTTGTCTTTGAGCTTAAACAATTTTAACTCTATTAAATTATTCTTAATCTTTCTTCAAGTGATCATCAACATTATACAACATATGGACAGTAAAAGTAAAAAGCATCAGTCACACATAAGTTATACACAGAGACAGATTTTCACGAGGAAACCCATAAAGGGAGAAAACCTCTTATTCTTCTAAATGATAGGCAGTCTTTTAAGTTCTGTACATCATCTTTAATTGAGCACCAACTCAATGTGAGGCTGCTACCTCTGTTTTACAAGCTGCAACTTGCTTGAGAGCACAAACTCTCTGGTTTCTCTAGCACCCACTAGAAGGAAGCACCAACTCCCTAGTTTCTCTAGCACCCACTAGAAGGAATCACCAACTCCCTATGTGTTCTAGCACCAACTGGATGGAAGCACCAACTTCCATTTACACAGGCTCCAACCTGTATAACAGAGAACACTTGTTCTCCCTTGCACCACCCTGCCACCCTGGTTTCTCTGGCTGCAACCAGATGGAAGCTACAACTTCCTGTGTTCAAGCTCCCACTTGAACCTATGAGGACAATAGTCCTCCCAAGCACCTCCCAACCTCCCTAGAATATTAATGGAAAAATAAACAGTCAAATTTACAGATAAAACAGTTCTTACCAATCTTTCTTTGTTTTGTAAATCTGATCTACTACACACTATTCTGCTGCTCTTCTCTTCCTCTGTCTATTCAGCAGGTATGCTTTGCATCAACTCGTTCTCTCATTCTTCTCTTCTTCAACTTGTTCTGTTATTCTGCTTTGCATTTCATCTCACACTGCACATATGCTCAATCTACTCCTGCGCATTCTCTTCTTTCATTTTCTTACAATTTCATTCTTTTCTTATTCAGAACAACCAACCTCACGCTGTCTGTCACATTTTCTTTTATGCACACATACACCATGGTTCCATTTCACATTCTCTTCAGGCACAAGAAAGACAACTGTCCAGGCAACTGAAATTCCAACTAATCGAGAATCATGAGTCCATTTCGCTAACAGATTCATAACTGAGGAGTTAACTGTGAGAGAGAACAGTGAGCCTCCGATCAACACTTGATCTGACGGTTCAGATCATTTCACGATTTTGCATATAACGATTTCGACAATCCTGATGTTCAATGTTCTTGTCACTTCCAAATCCTGATCCACGAAACTCCATGAAGAAGTCAGATCAACATTCCAGATCACTTCTTGATCTGACGGTTGCAAATACGTCGGGATTTCGCATATCGCGATATCGACACTCTTGGCGTTTAGTGTTTTTGTCACTTTCAAATCTTGATCCATGAAACTCCATAAAGATGTCAAATCAACGGTCCAGATCACATCTTGATCTGACGGTTGCAATTACATCGTGATTTCGCATATCACGATTTCATAATTCATGTTGCATTGTTTCTTTTGCCTCTCCATGTCGCGATTCGCGAAACTCCGATATGGGATTAAATCAACGGTCTAGATATGATCTCGAATCAACGGCTGCAATTGAATCATGATTTCTCATATCATGATATCGAGATTCCTGATGTTAATAAACTTTGACATCTCCAACTCTCGATCCCCGACACTCCGACATGAACTGGAATCAACGGTCCAGATTCAACCTTAATCTGACGGCTCAGATTAAATCACGATTTCGCATATCGCGATATCAAGATTCCTAATGTTATGAAACTTTGACATCTCCAACTCTCGATCCTTGAAATTCTGACATGGAATGGAATCAACGGTCCAGAATAAATCTTGATCTGACGGCTCAGATGAAGTCATGATTTTTCCTTTTGTGATTATGCCCACTTCTCCTTGCACTTTAAAGAACGTGCAGGTTCTTCTTGATCCAATGATGGTTGGGTCCTGCGCTTGGATCTAACATCTGAGATCTGTCCTCCTTTACAGTGTGATCTTCTTGTCTTCATTCAGATCTGACGGCCATCGGGAATTCAGAAAGAGATCCAACGAACACAGTTGATGCTCTTCCCCGATTATCACTGCTCCGTTGATCATCGCTGTTGTACTCAAGCCATCACCACTACTGTACTTGCCATCAATAACAAGTATACACTGCCTATAAATATGCTAACAATCCTCTGGACATTTTATGCTCTTCCTTGATTATCACTGCTCCGCTGATCATCGCTGCTGTACTCAAGCCATCACCACTACTATACTTGCCATCAATGACAAGCATTCACTGTCTATTAAATATTTTCCATTTGCTGTCTATTAAATATTTTCCAACAATCTCCCCCTTTGGCATTGATGGCAACACAAGCACCCACATGCATTCATATCTCCTTTCTCGAACTCATCTCCTCTCCTGAACTCTTTTCTCCCCCTTTGACATCAATGTCAAGGAAGAAACATTCTTCCCCTGATCTGTTGCAAATCATACTCCCCCTGTCAACTATAAGCATCTTAGAAATACACCAGATATTCAATAAGTACTCCCCCTAACCAGGCGAGCAGATTAGACACAAGGGATTATAACCCCCAACTTTTGACGAAGATATCCAAAAGGGGTCGCTGCTAGTGGTTTAGTAAAGATATCAACAATCTGTTCTGTAGAAGGTATATAATTCAACTGAACAATTTTGTTTGTAACTTGTTCTCTGAGAAAATGATACTTTATAAGAATATGCTTAGTCTTGGAATGAAGAAAAGGATTCTTGGAGACACTAATAGCACTGGTGTTATAACAATGAATTGGGATGGGATTGTCAGGATGCTAAATTGAAGCTTTTAAGTGACCTGAAACACTAAATTTTCAAACCAGGGTTGGTAAAATTCGAGTTGATACACTGTATGTGCAGGTAAGCTAATTCCTATCTAAAGGCTATTCTGAAAACAAAACATAAACTCACTATGAGAACTTGAACTTTAATGACAATCTTAAAACTTAGCATTTCCTATTTAAGTCATCAACAGAAAACAATCTTATGTTTAAATGCTGGTACTTCTATCTCCATTCATAAATATGATTTCACAAGATGATTCCACTACTGCTCTTAATCATCTATCATCATCATTGCTATTCAAGCCACAACAGAAAGAGTGTTTCCTCAAATGCATTTAATCTGGTTACCAAAATCAATCCAAAGCTGTCTACGGGAAAACATAGTACTACTCTACCTACTGGTACCGGAAGCTTCCTTTAAGTCAATTGCACACTAACAAACTAATTAAAACAGAGTAGTCTAACTACCTAACAGAGCAGAGTAACTAACCATATGACAAAGAAAAGTTCATTCTAAGTTATATTCGAATGAAAAACTGGAGACTAATCAAACATAGTTCATGCGCTAAACCCTACAGGACTCAAACATGCATTCAATACTCATCAACTCAAAAGATATCAGTATGCTGGAACGATACGGTTGAAGAATAAATAAACACGATTTTGAACGAGTTAATTCCGAAACTGTAATCTATCATGTAAGCAAACATGAACACACTGCAATAACTAAATCTATGACAAAGTAAAGCAACGAATTACACCGGTTTGGAGGGCCCAACCAAACGGCACAAACGCTGTAAGTAATAACCAGCACCGACTACAACATTCTATGTAATCACTGTGTAAACTTCACGCTTCATTACTTGGGAAAGAAATACTCAAATCATATATCAGTCGAATAGCATATCGCAACAGCAGTTTTTGTATTCAGAAACATAGGTTCACGACATAGCATAATCCAACATAATCCAACCCGTTCTCAGGAGTGATCGTGGGTTTATATATAAATACTGTCTTTCTTTAACAGTCTAAAGCAATAATACCTAAAAACAAAACGGATCCCCGATCCAGAAATTGCTTGGAATCAAGTTTTAAACGTACTTCACATCTTCGTGACACGTAGTGTCACGAAGTGTGAACGATGAAGAATTAACGTTCCAGTTTCATCATTATTCCTTCAAGCACCCTGTCGGTGCTAACTCCAGCTGTCATGTGAATCTCTCTGTCTCCCATTTGGCCCATAACGCACAGATCTTGAGCGGCTCCAGTGGTATCTCCACGGGTACGAGTTGGTACCTGGTACCATCATCCTATTCCAACAATAGAAGTGGTACCTAACCCAAGCGACATTAGTCCCAATATCAATTTAAAGCATCAAAGTGCATAAAAATAGCTTGAAATGTAAAGATACCTTAAATAACCCCATTGAATGGTAGGGAGATGTCAATTATGTCAAAACAAGGCCAAAAGGGTGGTACTGGCATATAAATGGAGGTCTGTGGAGTATAATATAGGAAAAAAACATGATCAAAACCGGAGACCAACATGCCCCCACACTGAAGTCCTTGCCTATCCTCAGGAAACAAAAATCAAAAACTGGTAGCCATCAAAGGGTTGCAGCAGCTGCAACCAACATTTGTAGCCTGTCCTGCTTCTTCAGATTCCTAATTTCTTTCTTGAGGGCTCTGTTGATTATAACATGCTTTCTGGTGATCCTCTGAAGTTGCCTGTCCCTTTTGAAAATACTCTTATTCCTCTGCTTTAACCTTTAAATTTTTGACAAGAGGTGAGTCACCTTGAGCTTCAGGAGTTCGTTTTCGGTTTTAACATTTCTGTCCAGTACAATGTACTCATGCAACTTCTCCTTCAATCTGTTAAGGTCCTAACCCGCACATAGGTAGATCAATGTATTCGGATGTAATAAAGGTCAATATTAATAAGACCTTTCAATAAAATAGAATAAGGCGGATGTAAGAAGACCTAATAGAAGATTCCGCTTCTAGAAGGATCTTCCTCTAGATGCTTCTTTTTAGTATAAATAGG
>JASDQU010817857.1:24799-35719 GCA_032191745.1 Picea mariana
GGTATCAGAGCTTCAGTTTTCAACACTAGGCTTGGATGGGCCGAGCAAGTTGAGTTGACACAAAATTTCACAGAAGATTTATTTTGAGCGGGCCAAATTTCAGTTTGTAGAGCATCCATGGTAATATTTTGAAGCAACGATGTGGAATTGGGAAAGCCCCAATTTCTATTGTTAAATTCATGAAAAAATGGACAAATTTGTCTAAGTGATGAGATATTCCCAATTTAATATATGTTCTAGCAAATTTGGACCCAGAAATGGTCGAATTTGAAGTTATAGTGAAGCCATGAAAGTTGGAGCGAGTTTCATAATTAAAATTCTCAATTCGTGAATTGATTTTGGGGAAATTTGTTCCATAAATGTCAACCCACAATGATTTGTTGTTGCAGAGGTTGAATTGGTGTTATCAGGGTGAAATGAACAAATTTCATGGTTTCACAATGTCTATGGTAAATTGGGGAAAAAATTAAGAAAAAGACCCAATTTTTGTAGAAGAATCCACGAGGATTTGATGCACATAAAGGTGAATGTGCACAGGTGGGCGCACTAAAAATGCATGATGCGTAGGGAAAATCTTGTGATAGGTAAACTTCGGCACTCTGCGGCAAGATATTGGCATGCTTGTGTGCGCGCTAAATTTTGGTGCCGCGTGGAAAAATGTTAGTGTGCGGGTGTGCAAGCTAAATTTTGGTACCGTGCAGAAAAATAGTGGTTTTCTGGTGCGCATGTTAAATTTTGGCGCTGTGCGGAAAAATGTTAGTGTGCGGGTGTGCGCGCTAAATTTTGGCATTGCAAGGAAAAATGTTGGTGTGTGGGTGCGCACGCTAAATTTGGCATTGCACAATGTGCATATGCATAATAAGTGTGCACAATGTGGACATTCATAATAATGGCACGTGTGGTGTGCATAGTATTGGCACAACACAGTGGAGTTTGGTAGTTACGCGCACAATGTGGGTATATGTTGTCGCGCGACAACTTAGTTAGTGGTGCGCACAGAGTTTTAATGTGTGGTGGAGATGTACTAAACTCTGGCATGGTGCAGCATGTCGAGTGAAATGTGCACGGAATATCTGTGCGCAGTACAAAAACAGTGCACGGTACAAAAACTGTGTGCGGTGGATATTGGCTCGTGACACGAAAGTAGTGCGCGCAAGTTATTGGCATGACAGAGAAGTGATACACAATGGTTTTAAAGTGCTTGAAGCACGATTTACCTTTTGTTGTTGTTGCACATGGTAAATATGGGTGTACATGTTGAATTTTGTGCGTGCAAAGTCATTTGAAGGGCGAACAATAGCAGAAAATCAATGAATTTCTATGACGTTTTATATCATTTGAACATCATCTTTTTGCAACGCGTTTTTGAGGGCCTTAAGAGCATTTTTAACAACTCAAAAACCACAAGACAAAGGTGTGCTAAAGGTACACTTTCTCTCTACATCTCAAATAAAAAGAGCTTGGATAGATCTTTCTAATGGTGTAAATTGTTCGTCAAACAAAGCTTTTTTGAGAAAGTTACAGCACAAACAGTGGAGGGTAAATTTTATGACCCAACTAACTTCAAAGGGCCATAACTTTCTGCTTCGAAATCAGGTTGAGGCATAGGAGTAGTCAATGGAAATATATTGAACCATAGAAGACATTCCTAGAGCTAAATTAAATTTCTGGGCATGCTAAAGGTGTTTAATATGGAAAATAAAGTGCCTGTAACATTCCAGACCAAAAACACAAATTGGCCTAGAACTTCAGGAGGTTGTAACTAGCAGCCCAGAAGCCAGAATAAGGTGAAACTTGGACAGAATATCCATAATATGTTTATGCAGAAACCCAATTGAGATCATACTAAAATTTCAATGGAGTAGGTGCAAAATTGCATATTTACAATGCAGAGTTGTGCTAAGTTGAAAAACGAACAGAAAAATTATTAGGGAAATTTCAAATGACCATAACTTTTTGCTCTAGACTCAGAATTGGGCATGTGAGTAGGAGTTGGAAAGGTATTGAACAATGGAATATAAATATCCACCCATAAAATTGATTTGGGCATCCAAACATTCAGGAAATAAGAAGAAATGATTATGATATATTATTGAACCAAAATGGTTGATATTGTTCATGAAATTGCTGAAACAGTTAGTCTGACAAATTTTTGTTGGTTGCACATTTTGTAGAGTCAACAACAACTAGATCAGATCAAGATTAGTGTAGATTCCAAAGGAATGGAAGAGGCATAGGGGACTTACAGACAACAATATGAGAGCAGAGGGATGGATGTCCATTTGGGCATTTAAGGAACAAACTCCAATGGACATGGAGAAGGAAGAGGTGAAAACATGAATATGGAAGAGACCATTAAAATTTGCAGAAGGATGTCCAAAGCCATAAAGATGATAATAAAAGGATTATGAGAGCTAAGGAGTAGTAGGATTACTTCAACATGAATTTATTGGAGAGCTTGAACAAAATAGAAAATAAATTGGATAAGTAGAGTGGCTCAAGCAAGTCAGAAATCATAGGTCTCATGATGAGAAAAGAAAAGCAAGAAGTGTTAGCAGGCATCACCATCACTCCCCGAGGAATTTCAATAAGAGATCACACAAAATCTCAATTCCATCCCCTATCAGAAATCATGAGAGGTCTGGGGTGGATGAACTGTGAGGAGAAATGAACAAAATCAAACCTCCTACATTTGACGGTGAGCACAAAAGGGATGAAGATGTAGAAACATGGTTGTTGGGCATGAGAAAGTATTTTCAATTGCATAATTATTCTTCTCGTGTAGAAGGTAGAATTTCCATCTATCAACTCAAGGGAAAGGCATCCATGCGGTGGGACCAAATTGTGTAGGTGCAGCACATTAAAGAGAAAAGTGTTACTTGGAGGGAATTCAAGAAGTATTTTGAGAAGAAATACTTGACTAAGAGATACTATGACAAGAAAATGAAAGAGTTATTTGAACTCAAAGTTGGGAGTATGACCATAGATGAATATGAGATAAGGTTTCTAGAACTGTTGAAGTATATCTCTTTCATCAAGAATGAGACAGTCAAAATTCAAAGGTATTTGAGTGCATTGCCATCATTTATCAGTGACAAAATATAGTATGATGATTGAAAGAAATTGGATGAAACCATAAGGCGATCTAAATGCCTTTATGAATAGCAAAAAGAAAGACCAACTTTCCAAAAAACTTGGGAAGAAAAAAAGAAATTCAAGGTGGATCAGAGGAAGAAGGGATCTAAGCCACCATCCTTCAGAAATAATCCACAGGGACAACAAACTCCTAGAGAACCCAGAACAATTGAAACAGGGAGTCAAAGGCCAAGACAACCACCTATTCAATGTTGGGGTTGTAAAGGATATCACATGTTCAGAGATTGTCCTCACGGAGGTGAAAAATGGAGGATTGTTCACAATGTACAACAAGATGAAACAGTGGAGGACATGGGCATAAATGTATCAAGGATCTATGCAACCTTGGATAACAAGCAAGGAGAGTATCGGTCACATATGATTGAAGTGGAAGGTATGATCAACAACCAAACCATTGGTATTTTAATTGATTCAGAAGCTAGTCATAGTTATATAGATCCTAATATGGTGGAAAGTTTGCATTTTTCAAGAAGAAATCATGGGAAATCTTGGTTGGTGCAGTTGGCTACAGGAGACAAAAGAAAATTTAATGAGATGGTTAAGTCATGTCGTATGGACATGAATGGGTTGAACACCAAGGTAGACTTGAACATCTTGCCTTTAGGTTCCTATGAATGTCTAATTGGGATGGATTGGTTGGACCAACATCATGTTCTCTTCGACTATCATAACAAAGAATTTACTTTCTTGGATCAAGAAGGGAACCAAAGGAAAGTGCAGGTAATTCCTAGGGTGGTAACCGTTAGAGAAATTTCAGCATTGCAGCTGAAGAAATGTTACAGGAATGGGTGTCAAATATTTGCAGCACATATGGAAGAGACACCTAGAGATAAGGTGTCAAATTTGGAATATTATGCATTCCTAAAAGAGTTTGAAGATGTGTTCAGGGAGGTACCAGGACTACCCCCAAAGATAGATATTGATTTCTCTATAAATTTAATGCCTGGAGCAGCTCCAGTGTCAAAGACTCCTTACAGAATGAGTACACCAGAGCTGAAGGAGTTGCAAATGCAACTTGAAGAGATTCTGAAGAAGGGGTATATACACCCAAGTGTGTCACCTTGGGGTTCCCCAATATTTTTTGTGAATAAGAAAGATGGAACATTAAGATTCTGCATTGATTTCAGACAGTTGAATAAAGTGTTTGTTAAGAACAAGTATCATCTGCCAAGGATTGATGATCTTTTTGATCAATTGAAGGATGCAAAGATATTTTCAAAGATAGATCTCAGGTCAGGATACCATCAGGTAAGGATTAAAGAGGAAGATATCAGCAAGACCGCTTTCAGGACAAGGTATGGTCATTATGAGTTCATAGTGGTGCCATTTGGATTGTCAAATGCACCAGTTGTTTTCATGTGCTTAATGAATGGTGTTTTCCGATAATATTTAGACAATCTTGTCATTGTCTTTTTGGATGACATTCTAGTATATTCCAAGTCAGAAGAAGAGCATGAGAATCATTTGAGGATGGTTTTGAAAGTATTAAGGGATCATCAATTGTATGAAAAATTGAGTAAGTGCTCATTTTATCAAAAGAAAATTCATTATTTGGGACATATCATTTCAAAGGATGGGATAGCAGTGGATCTTGAGAAGGTAGAATCCATTAGAGAGTGGTCAGTGCCAAAGAATGTGACAGAGGTCAGATCATTTATGGGCCTTGCAGGCTACTATAGAAGATTTATTGAAGAATTTTTAAAGATTGCACACCCAATCACTTCCTTGCAAAGAAAGGGTGTGAAGTTTTGGTGGACATTGGAATGTGAAAAGGGTTTTGAACACTTGAAACAATTATTAACAAGTTCTCCAATACTAAGGATTGCAGACCCAAATGGAGACTTCATTGTATGAACATATGCATGTAATGAAGGAATTGGTGGAGTCCTCAGTCAAAATGGGTTTGTTATATGTTATGAATCAAGGAAGTTGAAGGAGCATCAAGAAAACTATGCCACTCATGATTTGGAGTTGGAAGCCATAGTTCATGCCTTGAGGAAATGGAGACACTACCTCATGAGGAAGAGGTTTGAGCTGAGAACAGACCATAATGGTCTGAAATATTTATTTGATCAGCCAACACTAAATGCTAGGCAAAGAAGATGGTTAGAATTTTTAAGTAAGTATGACTTCGATATAAAGCATATCAAAAGAAAAGAGAACAAAGTGGTTGATGCACTCAGTAGAAGAGTGCATGAAATGCATGCTACAACCATTAGCATGTACCAATCAGATTTAAAACCCAGAATGATAGAGGCTGCCAAATCAGATTTGCAATACAAGGAATTAGTGGCAAAATTACAGCAAGGTATTTTGCAGCAAAAAATTGAAGAATACAAGCTAGTTGATGTGAAATTATCATGTACAGGGGCAAAATTTATGTACCGAATTCTCAGGAATTGAAAAATATGATATTGAGAGAAATGCATAATGTACCTTATGTTGGGCACCCAGGATATCAGAAAACTATTGCAGCTGTCAAAATCCAATATTATTGGTCAGGCATGAAGAAAGAGGTTGTTGATTTTATTGCCAGATGTTTGGAATGTCAGAAGGTAAAGGCTGATCATAGACACCCCGTTTGTTTGCTACAGCCATTACCCATTCCTGAGTGGAAATGCGAAGTTGTAACCATGGATTTCATCACCAAAATTCCCAGAACAAACAAGCAACATGATTATATCATGGTGGTGGTGGATAAGCTTACTAAAGCTGCCCATTTTATTCCAGTTAAGCTCACTCACAAGGAAGCGAACATTGTTGATGTTTATATGAGGTAAATTGCTAGATTACATGGCATACCCAAGACAATTGTGTCTGACAGAGATCCAAAATTTACCTCAAAATTTTGGAAAGGATTATTAAATGGATTTGGAACAAATTAGAATTTTAGTATAGCTTATCATCCAGAATCGGATGGACAAACAGAGAGGGTGAATCAATTGATTGAGAATATGTTAAGAAGGTATGTGATGGATAAACCATCAAAATGGGAATACTACCTACACTTGGTTGAGTTTTCTTATAACAATGAGTACCAAGAATCTCTAAAGATGATCCCATTTGAGGTACTTTATGGTAGAAAGTGCAACACACCAGTAAGTTGGGATAACCCAGTAGACAGAGTAGTGGTTGGGCTAGGTTTTCTCAGGGAAATGGAGGAGAAAATGATAAAAATAAAGAAAAAATTAAAGGCTTCCCAAGACAAGAAGAAAAGCTATGTTTATAAGGGCAGAACTCATAGGGAATTTAAAGTGGGTGAGCATGTATTCTTGAAAGTGAAAGCCAACAAAAGTTCCCTGAAGTTAGGAAATTGTTCAAAGTTGGCATCTCACTATTGTGGCTGGCTTGAAATCCTATAGAGGATTGGTCAAGTTGCTTATATGATTACATTGTCTGCATCTATGATTGTTCATAATGTGTTTCATGTTTCATTGCTCAAGAAATATATACATAATGCTAATCATGTTATTGATTGGAATGTGATTCAAGTGGAGCAAGAAGGTGCTTTTCAAGTGCATTCGGTGTGCATACTAGACCAAAAAATCAAACAGCTTCATAATCAAGCCAAAGGGATTGTAAAGGTCCAATGTACCTGGTACGGTCCTAAGGACACTACTTGGGAGCATGAGGATGCAATGCGGGTAGAATACCCGCATCTTTTTGAGGATTTTTGAAATTTTGTTGTATATGGGTACATGATGCACTGAGGATAGTGCATAAATAAGGGGAGGGGATTGTAATATCCCTAGGCCGCACCCAATTGTAAATGTAAATGAAAATGTACTTAATCTGGTGAGTTGCATGACATCATTTATATGCACATTTCATGGTATAGTGTTCACATGTACTGCGTAGTAAAATGAGGAAGTGTGCACATTCTTGGATACCACGTGCAACAACTTGATTGCATGCGATTGTGAGACCAATGAGCGTTTTTGTATATGTTATGTTTTATAGGCTGGTGAGCCAGTTATTATAAGCTAGGATGCTTATGTTTTCATTAGGACAGAGATCCTAGATGTTAAAGGCCAGTGCACATTTTTTTGTACATGTATCATAATTAATATAAATACATCATTGCGCGCAGACCAATCACGATAAAAGAGATGAGGGACTAAACTCCACTGGTTTAGGAAAGGGAGGGGCTAAGTTAAGGAAAGGGGCTAAGCTAGGGATATTAAGCCAAAAAGGAATATTATATTAATATTTCTTTAATCATAAAGTATGGATAATTATTTATCCTAAGATCTAAAGTTCGGTACAAGTGGGCCAAAGTAGCTCCCAACATGACAAGTGTCAAGTTGGGGACATGCCTACATATTGTTCGGACTTAGTTCATTCCTATCATCTTTTCCATTATTCCTTCCATCTTTCAACCATGTAGTCAATCATCCATGAGTATTCACACCCATTGAGCTATCCTTTGTGTCTTCATGATTGTACCTGAACTAGTATCCATAGCCATTTTTGTTGGTGTGTCTAGTTAGCTTGGAAGTTGGACTGAAGAAGTGGGTTGTCAGGAACATGAGAAATTCTCTAGGTGAGAGAATTCTTGGGGATTGATTTCCTGAAGGTGTTGAATTGTAGATATACTGCTCTGAGACTTCCTTTCTGGTCTATTGTCGAATCCCGGAAAGGAAGTGGGGCAGACGAAGGACTATTGAGCAGAGAAGGGGAACACTTCCTGGGTGGGACAGGCATGTGGGGAATGAGGGGTTGTGCGTTGTTAGTTTGAGTTGGCACCTGAGACAAAATCCTTCCTATTGTCTATGATCCTTTATCCTGGTTAGGAATCCATTTATCCAAGTAGAGTTTAGTCCCAACTCGGGGGTGACTCACTGTTGAGAGTGATGAACAAAGTGGTTTAAGGTTGGGAGGTTCATGGAAGTTCTGCATGCAGTTGGTGACATTCTTACCAAGATAAGTGCCATTCTGGGCGATAAATTTACATGTTACATTGTTATTAGCGTGCTTATATTTATGGGTTTATCTATGTGTGTTTATAACTGCCTGTAAATTTATGGGTATTTCATGTATATCTTTACTATCATTTTAGTATGAATCTGTGCATTTACATAACATATTTGTCTATATATATATATATATATATGCTTCGGAAAGAGTTATGTGTGCATATGTATTATAATTACATGGAATTGAAAAAATTTATGTGGCATAGCTCAGTTAGATGTTGGGTATGTTACAGTATGTTCTGCAGAGAGAACGTAAGCGTTCTCTAGCATAGTGTGGCTCGGCATGGATGGTCAGGGATGTTACATAAAAGATGATTAAATTAGTATCTGTGGGATCAATTCCACCAATGTACTTTAACAGTGCCTTTCATTGAGAAGGACAACTCTGAAGGAATTTGAGAGCCAAAATGGCAGAGGTTTCTTGCACAAGGCCTTATACAATACTGTAGTTTTGGGAATCATGTGCATGAAGATTGAATGTATACTTTCAAACAACTCCCTTGGGAGGAGGGCGAAGTATTGTATTGAGACTCGGTCTTTCGAGATGAAGAGGACCATTTGAAGGTGAAGTTGGAGAAAAAGTTTGAACCAACGAAGGTGGCATATCATCAACTTTCTCTTTTGATAGAAAGTAATCTTTGGCTCGAGTTTGGATTGCAACTTCGTTATTTTTAGAGTCACCAATACACATAAGGAAATAAGATGATGTGAAAGGAGAAGCTTGGTCATGAATGACCAATTGGTTTTGTTGTTGAGAAGGGAAAGGTTGTGACAAAATGATAGGTGTAGAAGGTTTCCCAGTCCCTTGGAGGAACTTAGTAACCTCAGCGCGTCTCAGACAATCTTTCATGTAATGATCGTCACCACAAATAAGGAAAGGGTAACGAGGTTTACGTTTTTCTTTCTCATCAACGATCTGCATTTAGATTTATCATATTTTGGATTATTATTTTTTTATTCCTTGTTCTTACCCTTCCCTTTATTTTTATTTTTATTCTTTCTGGTAGGTGTTGTTTGAAGAGAATTAACTTCAGCAATCTTACTGGTGGAAGGAGCAGTAAGAGTATTTTGTACATTACAATGATTAGATTTGGGATTGGTGTGACTGGCGTGTGTGTGGAATGAGCCTCATAATGAAAGGTGTCAATCACACCATCAACAACATGAGAAGTTGTTGGAGGTGTTGGGTTACAGTTTGTGGAATGACGAGGAGCGTCAGGGATTAAATCGTAAAGTGTTATCGTTTGTGAATAAACGAGATCCAGATACTGAGCATGACTGATCACCTGCTCTTCAGTGACAACACCACCCATGGAAACATCACGGGAAATAGGTCCAATGAGTGATTTGGTATACCACTCAGCCAATAGTTGATTAGGAAGAGGAATTTTGATTAAGCATCTTCTCCTCCTCCATTCATGGATGTGATCAGAAATGTGAGTGGACGAGGATTGTTTAAAAGAACTCAAAATTTTGATTCCTGTCTCATATCAAATTGGAAACTAGTAATGTATCAAAAATGTCATGGAGAGGGTGTTAAAGTCATTAAAGAAATGTAGAGGTAACTCGATGTACCATTTTGCTGCTGAACCCATGAGAGTTCGTTGGAAAAGTCATAATTTAATGGAGTCATACATCAAGGAGTTGGAGGAACACCATAGATGAAAATTCATAACATGATTATTTGGATCTTCTCTTGCTCGACCGTCAAATTTAGGAATGTCATACGGTAACTTGGTCAATATGACGGGCCAATAAGGAGAGTTTAAGATAGTATCATTCAAAATTCTAGATAAATTAGGTAAATCCAAAGTGGCTAGAAAACACCACTATCGGTTCACTTGAGGAAACTAGTAGTTTTGAGCGAAAGCCCCGTAGGTATACCAGTAAGACCATAAGAAGTATGCAAATAATTATATAGTCTTGATAAATTCGTTTATGGAGGATTTTGAGGCATATAGCCCATAGGGCTGGTTTGATTAGGGATGTTCCCTTGGAAAGGAACATTAGATTAAAAATTTTTACCCCAAGTGGGATTCAAATAACTTGGATATGGTTGACTGAGGTTAGGGGGCACAAAATAATTGACTTGAGTATGTTCCCCCCCCAGACGATTGTAGATTTCCTTGGAAAGGAAGATTCCAAGTTTGAGTTTGTAACACAAGTGTGTTTTGTCCATAAACTGGATTATGGACTCCAACCTGAGGTTTCCCCCCAAGTTGTGTTTGTTGCCCAATCTTAGGTTGTCCCCCAAATCTGAGCTTGAGGTTGACCTCCAATAGGAATCTAGAAACCAGAAGTGATGGAATGACTGGTGCCTCTGTTAAGAACCAAACATCAATATAGCATATAAAAACCTCAAGAAAAGTAATCAACGCCTTGAAACAGAGATAATTTCAGATAATAAGCCTCTTCGAGGGGGCAACCTCCTTTTACCCCACTTAAATGTTCAAGTACAAGATGATTCAAAATGAAAATGTATCCTTGGTATATATAGGAAACTAGGAGGTATAATTACAACTAATGGCCTAAAGCCGACATAAATAAAATAACATTACTAATCTAAATTACAACTAATGGCCTAAAGATGACATAAATAAAATAGCATTACTAATCTAATATGCCCCAATTAGGGGGTAATGAGACAATATTAGGGCTTAACATGCCCCTCCCCTTGAGACAAGCGTTGTCCGCAATGCTTGAGTAAATCTGGATGCTTCTGTATAAAAGACTCATCTTCCCAAGTGGAATCTTCAGTTGGTAGTTTCCTCCATTTAATGAGATACTC